>JAOTQJ010058935.1:0-48564 GCA_025642045.1 Solanum sejunctum | reverse complement strand
AAGTAAAGATTCAGTATAAGTGGTTATCTCGGTGTCCTATCGGCACCATTCACGGCCCCTGGGTTGGGTCGTGACAACAAGTGTTTCTCAAAATTCTCCAATGTTATCTCACTATTTTTTCTCTCTAAGTACCAAGTTCTCTATGTACTATGCACTAACATAATGAAAAATAACCTAAAAACATATTTATAATATTAAAAATACAAGTCCTTAACATAAAAGGATAGCTGGGTTTCCACACCTCACGAATAGGTTTATGGGTCGTATTGCATTCCACGTGCTGAAATTAAGGTCTTGTACAGTGCTGTTGGAAAACTTGACTTAAAGTCTACGATACCTCTCTACAACCCATAAAGTGGTTTACGACCCATAGGAGGTTTCGTCTGATGAATCTTTAGAAACTTCTTTATCTCTGATCCTCAAGGTACGAACCATGTTCTATGACTCATAAATCAATCCATAGATCATTTTTATGTTCATAGAATCAACTTCAAAAAATCATACCCTCATTGAAATTGTCCATGAAACCCACTTCACCGCCCATAAAGTGAACTACGACACATAAAGGGTCTTGTACTGCATCAAAATCAGCAACTTCTAAATTTTCTTACCAAAATCAAGGCCAACCCTTAAATCCTGCAAATAGAACACAAAAACAAACTAACATCACATTGAGAACACATAAAATTCAAAGTTTTAAGCATCAAAAGTGCTATGTTTTGGCAGCACATCAGCATCCTCAACTTAAAATTGTTGCTTGTACTCAAGCGATAGACTTAGTCTATATAAGTAGTACAGTAACACATAGACCTCAACCCAATGGCATATATTACATCAATCTTAGACTAACATGTTGATACCATTTTTTCAAAATAGAATCAGATAGCCATCTAGCAAACCAATACAGACTAGTACATGTGACAACACAACTATGACAAGTGAGGTATTATCAACAATCCACAATCACTGAATAAGTCTAATGCTAACAATGCAATGCAAGTGCCCTTATAGAAAGAAGTCCCATATCTTACTCTCAATGATACTTTCATGTATAACCTTGGACTATGCAAAATCACTTGCTCTCACAAAAGATATTCATGCATCATGCTTAAAACCAGAGGCTTTCCCCTATACTCATGTCTAAGACCATCAACTACTTGGACTAGGATCACTTTAGAACTTTCTAGGCTTGTAACGTATGCTCAATGTGATTTGGTATGGTATTTTGGGAACATTGTGACTAAAGTCCCTCCTTTACACTGCATATTCCTCCACTTTTGCCCTATCAACTTTGTTATTTTCCATCTCATTCTCCCTTTTTCCTCTCTCAAGCTTTCTCGGGTGCTTTCTTTTTATTTTTCAGCTTTTTTCCTTACTTCTACACTTTATTTTTCTTTTTAACTCACAACTAAGGTATCGCCTATTCTTTTTGCACCCAGTACATGATTCTTTTTCCTTTTCTCTATATCACTAACTTCCTGCTTATTTTTGTGTTTCACTTTTACAAAAGCCACCCTGAACTTAGGCTTTTGACCTGAGTTGAGGTGCACAATGTCCATCCACAAACCAGGGCCTCTTTTAGTAGCCACCCTCAACTTAGGCTTTTTGCTCAGTTAAGGTGCACAATGTTCAAGGAAGGACCAAAGCCAATTTCAGGATTTTACAAATAACAAGGCTAGGTCAATTAGGTGTTTGCAAAGAATAGGTACATGTTAGGCTCAAATATTTGGGACAAGGTATATACTAAAATTTTGGTTGGACATTTAGGCTAAGTGGACTTTCAAGAACAATTGCCTAAGATCCTTTCCTAATCTAATTAATCTACAGTCTAACTTAGAGTAACAACGCAAGTTCTGAATTAGCATAAAACATATGAACTTAGCAAATTTAAGCTCACACTCACATGGCATTGACTACATTATTAACAAAAGACTCGCGGATCATGCTTTGTATCTCAATTTACCCTCACTCATCAGAACAAACGTTGTCAATACACCTAAATATTCATTGTTGCTATCTAAACTAACTAATCAAAATTTTGGTGGGTATCATTTTCCAAAAAAAAAACACAAAACATGTTATATTCCATAGGTATTAGTACAATATGCTACAAATACAATCTAAAACATCATAAACATAATGGTTCAACAAAAAGTAAAATATCTATAGGGAAAAAGAACACAAGCAAGAAAACCCCAAGATCAAAAATTGGGGAGTTATGGACCCGAGCTACTCAGATTTCACTAAGGCCCAGAACTACCCATAACCCATCGAAAAAGAGGTGTATTGTCCCCAATGCACTCAATCAAAGAAAAACAAAGTATAAGGGGTCAAAAATCATACCTAGGTGCCTAAGCATCGGTCTATGGCTAGGTTTTGCCACCCTCATCATGCATAGTGGCCTCCTCAGTGGTAGCACTCAGTCCAGAGGGGCCAACACCCCTCAAGCTCTCAAGCTCTCAAGCTCTCAAGCTCTCGAGCCTATCATCTCTTTTTATCCTATCTCGACTCCCTTAAGATAAGCTTAAGCTCCTCCTGCTTTGTAAGCCCTGCATATGAGCATATAACATCCTCATAATCATTTATGAGGGGTATCTTCCTATAGGAAGCCGGCATATGCTCATTAGAAGCAAAAAGATCTACCATCAGCATCGAGAGTGTGGTCTTTAATAGTGTCACTAGTGCTGTCAGTGCTATGGTCATCTTGACTCAAAGTTGCTGGATCTCTATCTAGATGGCCATCAAGTCTGCTGGCCAGGTCGTGATCAGGCTTTGTTGTACCTTAGCCTCGTAGACATCTATATGACCCTCTAAGTCTGAAATTGCCGCAGACCCATAGTCTAACATGCTGAACAAGCTGAGTCAACTATGACTCAGCATGACATAACCTTTGTGCCATAGCCTATATGGATATGGAAGACATGTCAACCATCCCACGGGTGCATCCTATGATGACATGGCCTGTGGTGCAGGAACAGATATTGTGGGCCCCCTCTTCTCATATGTCTCGAACTATGGGGGCCTATCATAAGTAGCAGTAGCAATGGTGGTGGTATGTAGAACCTTAAACAGTAGTGTTAGGGCAAGAATCTCTTGCATAGAAGCAGGCTATGTTGTGCTCACCACAGTGCCACTGGGTTCTCTTTAGCCTTGATCAAGCTAGCATCTAAAGTGCGATGGGCATCGATTAATGAGTCTAACTGGTGCAGGCTCTCCACCCTTAACTCTAGACAAAGCCTGTATATCAAGCAAGGAAAAGGGATGGGGTGGACCTTTTTAGGTTAACCTCATGAATTTGCTCAGCAATAAGGCAGGTCGAATCAATCTCATAACCATCTAGGATACTGGCAACTAGCATTGCATGCTCAAATGACAAGGTTTTATTAGCAAGAGTCGGCTGAATGCATGATCTGACAACCATCTACCAGAACTTGGTGGGGAAGCTGAGTGAAGCCTTGACAATAGGCTTTGAGTTTGTGGTTACCTATGCAGGTTTTGGACCCTGCTCATCAATATAACTAGCCATACATCTCATCAAGCTAGCTCTATGTTCTGGATCTCTCATAACCAGCATGTCCCTAGTTTACCCCACTGTATAGTCAAACTCAATTGTGGATCTATGGGCAAGGAACTTTGGCCCAAATATCATGTGATGGATAGTGGTCTCCGAACTATGCACCCGCTTCCTCCTTACTTTGGTCTTAGTCAGTCTAAGCGAAGCTAGGGGTTTCTTCAACTAGGGAAGAGTTCTATGAATCATGGCTACATATGATGCATAGAACTTCCTTACCATGTTTGGGGAGTATTGCCCAAGTAATTTGGTCAGCCACTAAAGCCTATATCTGATCATTGTGTCCTAGAGACCGAGGACACTAAAGCCCTCTTTATCTGTTGCACATCCTCTGCATATACATCTCGTATGCCCTCGACACACCACCAACTAGTAAGAGCAGCTGGGAGGACTCCGTTTCTGGAGCCTAGCTCGAGTTGGACTTCTGTCTAGATGGGTCATCTAAATAGAATCGCTCCTTTTATGGCCTCCCTTATCAGTCTGGGGAGCAGATATAAACAGAGCCTGACTCTACCTAACTATAGCAGTAGCTCTAGTCTAACGTTTAACAGCCTCTAGGTTCGAGTAGACGCCAAGGTACTCTACTGATCCACTCGGGGTAGAAGCCTGCTCAGCCTCCATGGGCTCGTCTCTGAGCCTCCTTTGTAAGGCCCTGATCTCGTCACATTTTGCCTTCAAGGCCATAGTACCTGAAATATGAACATTTATACATATAGGTTAGACCCATGGATCAAAAGATGAAATATACAAATAATTTAAGCTAAGTTGCAGAAGAGTCTACGAAAGCATTTCTACAGACCGTAGTAGATACTATAAGCCTTAGAGGGCTTTTGTAAAATAGTGGTCACAGTATTTTTGCTCACTTGAAAAGTCTACTAGACTAGGTACAACTCGTGAATTATTCTACGAGTCATAGAGTTTTCCACTATCTGAAATTATTTCAAGAAAGGATCCATGAGATATTGCTACGAGCCATAAAGTGTTCTACGACTCGTAGAAGGCTTGATTTGATAGATACTCATAAACTTTGACTTTCTTGAATCTTGTATAAGGAGCAATTATGACTCAAAGAATGTTTCACAGGTCATAAAAGACACTCATAATCCAGAAATCTCAGTCACCTGAGTTTCTAAGTCCATCAAAATGGACCCCATATGACTTTGAAATCTTATGCTAACAGCATAAAAGCAATTGCACACTCCCACAAGAATTTATCTAACCAACCAATACTCCAACATGATAATTGACACCTATACCCCATTGAAAATAATTGAGCATATTTCTCTAACCCTTCCGACATCGTATGAACGATTTCACAATAAAATTATACACCTATGTCATCACCCACCAAATTACACACACAATCAATTTATCACAAATGGTGGGTGATTCAATAGGCACCAAAACATATTATTTGAATCATACAATCAAGGCAACCTCACCCAATTCTAGATTTTGACACATATTTCAAGAACAAACAACCATTATTTAACTATCAACATGTCGATTGCATATATGGGATTGTGTCTGCACTAACATTTGTAACACAATTTCCAATTTAATCATACAAAAATATGCAAATTAATGGCATTGGGTTAATAGAAAACCTACCAATTTGATCGTCGTTGGTGGTCGAAAATTGTTGGGGTGGGGTATAGTTAGGTAATTTTTGTAATTTAGGGATGAATGGGTCAAAATAATTTGACCCCATTATTTACACTTTGACCAAGTCAGTTGAAATCTGATAGGCCTAGACTTTACGAAATCTGATTATGGGCCATAGAGTGTTTTATGGCTCATGAATTATTATTTCATAGAACATCCAAACCCTAGTTTCCAGGATTGGGTTTCACAAACCAGTGCACGAGTCGTAAAGTAAAGTATGACTCATAGAGTTAGTCATAGAAACTTCAACACTTAGAAAAAATTTAGAAAACTTACCTATGGTCCACGAGCCATATTCATGACCTATAGTTTTATCTATGGGTTGTAAAAGTTGGCTCACGGACTAAAGTGCACAACTTGTTGCTCACTGGAAATGTCTGCGATATGTTATATGGGTTTTAAGGGGTTTCGGCCTATACAAACAATCGTAGAGGCACTTCCTGATGCCTTTCTCAACCAAGAATGGATGCCTTACCTAAGTACTTGCACATTCTTCATAGAATACAGTGTTACCCAATATGCAACCAATCTAATGTCCAAGATTACAACCAAAATAGAAGAAAAGAAATTACTTATAAGTCCAAAAATTGAAAAATAAAGCTACTCTATAACTATTACATCAAAAACCTTGAGTTGTCTCCTAAGTAGTGACTAGTTTATTGTCATGGCATGACATTGACAAATTGGTTACTCAGACTTCACCAATTACCCAACCTTCATTCTTTAAATCATTCGTCCTCTTCATAGACTGATAGATATTGAAGACAACCTTTTTGTCGTTCAATATGAACTTGAGTTGACCAACTTCCATATCTAATAGTGCTTGCCCAGTAGCCAGGAACGGTCTTCGCAAGATGATTAGGATATCAAATCCAACTTCGCAATCTAATATCACTACAACTTTGACCAACACATCATATAATAATCGCACAGACTTCTTCACTGTCCAATCAGCTATCAACAATCGCATGTTTGTCGGTGAAGGGGCTGCCAATCCTAGCTTTTTGAAGACTATAAGGGGCGTCCAACTAATGCTGACACCTAGATCATATAGTGCCCTTCCGAAGTCCATATCTCTAATTGTGCAAGGTATGGTGAAAGCACCAGGATCTTCTAGCCTTTGGACCAAGGACCTTGTAGTAATCGTACTGCAATGTTGAAGCTCTTATTAAAGATCTTGACTCAAAGTGCTCTTCTTCATAACTAGGTCCTTCATGTACTTTGCATACCCTGGCATCTTCTCTAGTGCCTCAATGAGAGGGATATTCATAGAGTGTTGTTTCAGCATGGAGATAAAGTACTTGAACTTGCCTTTCTCTTTCTTTTTGATTCTTTGAGGGAAGAGAGAAGAAGACCTAGGAATGCGCTTCAACATTTGTGGTGCATCAGTAGCTTCATTCACCTCATCCTTGTCACAATCATCTCCTTTATCCATATCCTTGGCCACAACTATCTCCTCTCGAACATCATCCTCATCAACTAGCATGGGAGGATTAATGGTTCTCTTACCACTATGAGTAGTAACTGCCATGCACTGCCCTTCATTCTTAGGGTACTAAACTGTGGTTCTAGGCAGTGTAACCCTATGATGTTGATTGAGTTTAGTCGACACTTGAACAAAATGTTGCTCAAGTTATTTGATAGCAAAAGAATTGACTCAATTTTCGAGTTCATATTGGAGATTTTAGACTTCATCCCCCTTAGAGTCTCATATTATGTCACAGCTTTCTTCAATAGGCGATCAAACATCTTATTAATTCTTCAACTACTTGCACCTGTATCATGGTTATGTGGTGGCACATAGGGACTATTTTTGAAACAATCTCAGCGATCCCAATTTGTATCTCTCTCTGGGCCCCTATTTCGATCATAGTATCCTCCATAGTTGTCCCTGAAAGCTCTATCTCTATTGAAGTTCTAACCTTGATTTCCTTGGCCTTGATGACATTAGTACTGATTGGACCCATAGGTGTTGGTCTGAAAACTACCTGTTTAATCAGTAATGAAATAGGTGTCCTCTCATAATTAGGATCATCATATATGGGTGCATGTGGAAGTTGATGAACCACTGCATTAACTCCCTCCTGGTTCTGCTTCATCATCACCTCCTTGCCTATGTAGATTTAGGCAAGCTCCTACATAATTTCTTCATTTATTGTAGCTTGCTCCTAATAGATACTGGCAGTGCATGAACTTTTGTAGATGCTCTATCTCTCTACCCCATGCACGATTAGTCTTGACCACTCTCTCCATTCTTTTGTGATCCTTGCAAATAGCTGTCTAAGAACATGGATCCCATAATAGTATCACACAACCTTGACTGTTCTTATCGAGGGAACGATACAATATCTCCACCAAGACATCATTAATGATCTTGTTGTCCGGGACACTCCTCAAGCACTTAGTAAACTATTCCCATGTAGTATTGATCGATTCACCAGGAAATTGCTCAAAGTTGTTGAGCTGGTCTTTCAGCTTGAGCTTCTTCAATTTAGGGAAGTGCCTCTCTAAAAAGTCCTTCTACAATTCAACCCAACTTGTGATTGAACTCTGTTGGATCTCAGATAGCCATAGTGTTGCATTTCTTATAAGAGACAATGGGAAGACACGAAGTCCCACAACTTCCAAAGACAAATTTTATGTTCCCATCGACCTCTTGCATATGAATGCAACATTATGTAGATGGCTATGAGGATCCTCTTATAGCAAGCCCACAAACAACCCATAATTTTGCAGCATCTGAAGCAACCCACTCGAAACTACAAATTTGTGTTAGCCAATAACGGTGGCAACAAAATGGCTCCTGTCACCTCCATAGCCAATTGATTTAGCCTGTATTAATTCCACTGATAAGCATTGGTATTAAAATCCTATGAATTGGACCAATCTCCTCAAGAAGAGATGAGTTTTCATAATCAATGCTCTCATTCTCGTTCCTGTCCAGATCTCCATTAGCCACGTTGTTGGCGTTATGATGGGCCATTCTCCTCAATGTTCTATGGATATTTGGGTCAAACAGGGTCAAGGATCTACCTCGACTTCGCGTGTTGGGCATACACTACACTTACACCCTGCTAAGAAACAAAAACAACAAAACACATAAAATATGGCAAATATGGATTAATACCTGAGTCACTATTAATTAATGAAAGGCCCAAACAAGCCTCAAAAATGTGTTTAAAAAATGCCCATAACTGTAATTTATGTATATCTCAAAATTTGTGTATGATATCAAAAATATGACTTTGTATTCTTGATCAGGAGGCAAAATTTAGTGGAAAATAGGTATAATCCCAATTTTATAGGACCCACAGTGAAATTTCATTTTCGCCAAAATTTCAATTTTCAGTAGACATCGCGGACCCATTGCTGAGGCGTGTTAGCACTTCTTTAATTTTTCTGTTTTGGCTTAAGGCATTGGGTTCTTCGCCCCATGCCCACTTATGTATAAAAGTACTTATACTTAGCCATTTTTCAACTCTATATCACTCAAGACATTCTCAAAACCCACTCTAACAGTTAACCAAATATTTTCTCCAAATTCTAGTGTACAAGCTTAATTTTGGATCTCAAGATCTTCATTTAAGCTTCATGTTCTCCTTCAAATATACATCAACGAAATCCCTAAATTTGAGGTATGTGGGTTTCAACCATTGGGTCCTTTGACCCATGGTGCCTAACCTTCCTTTTTATGAAAATTGCATGTCCCTAAGTTGTATTACTTATGGGTATTACTTATTATGAATTATGATTATAAATTATTTTTGGATTTTATGAAATGTTGATTAGAAACGCATGTCTATCTATTTCAAGCTTATACTATGAGATGGTTTGTCTACTTTGACTATTCATCTTTTGAGTTATGAAGCTATGATCTATTATGAGATTTCATGATGGTTTTCAAGGTATCGTACATCAGGGTTTTACTATATTTGGTGGGCTGATTTACCTTAAGTTTTCTCATATTATTTCACTCTTGACTTTCATGATTTTTAACTGGTATTACACACCTGCCAAGTGTTTGATAAATTATCTTGATAAGGATGCTTGAGTTATTGATGATCTAAGGCATGGGTTATACGTCAAGGGACTATATGATGACTAAGGGATTTTATGTTTATATTGAATTCATGAAAGTATATATAGTGTTGCATGTTGACCGCACCTTGTTTGGGTGTGACACACCCAATCGCCTTGTTAAGGGGGTGACATACCTTGACCACCTCGTCGGGGGATGACATGTCGTACTACTATGTCGAGGGGTATATACCTTGACCACCTCTTTAGGGGATGATATGTCTGTACTATCGTGTTGAGGGTTATGTACCTTGACCACATCGTCGAGGGGTAACATGCCTGTACTACCATGTCACGGGGTATATACCTTAACCACCTCGTCAGGAGGTGACATACCCGTACTACCATGTTAAAGGATAGGTACCTTAATCACCTTACAAGGGGGTGACGTGCCTTGGATTCCGAGTACTAGTTGCTTGGTCTATGATTATGGTCTTCTCCCGTACATGTATTATGTTCTATACAAAGATATGTGAATTACAAGCATATTTTACTTCAAGCATTGGTCATACATGCCATATTGATATTATACTCATCCATTGCTTATGATTATTCATTTTGACTATATTGGCTTATGTCTTGTTGCATTGCATCCTACATACTTATAATATTCAAATGCACTAACGCATACTCTATGCCTACATAATGTTACCATGTAAGAACCAGAGCACCTCACAATCATCCTCCACGTGGCTAGTTTTGGCATCTTGAAGATAAGCTTAGGTGAGTCCTCAAGTTTGGGGACACTAGCTATGCTACTCTTGCTTTTGTTATCTCTTTATGTTGAACATTTGATACTATGAGGGTGAGCCCGAAAAGTGTCTCGGCCCCCGCCCAATTTATGTTGGAGGTGTTGTTAGAACAATTGATGTAATTATGCTATGATTTTGACACTTGAATGTTTTATGATTATCCAAGACTTCCCTTAGTCCCGTTTCCCTTCTTTATGATTCTTGTACTTGTTATTTTGCTTCGCGACCAAAGATGTGTGATTGATATAGTAAGAGGCTTGCTTTGGGTTCCTTAGGGTTCCTTATTCTCCGTGTCATATCTAGGCCCTAGGCTGGGTCATGACAATTAACTAAGTCAAGTTGTAGCACCGTTAATGATGCCAAAATCTTGATGTCGTATAACTTAGACCTCCTTTTTTAGGATAAAGTGGTCGTTGTCAAGAAATAAAAGCTAACGAAGGCTAGGGTCGAACTGAAGGGAATATGTAGACTTGAAAGAATTCAATCAATACAACTTCAGTGATTAACTAACTCACTCTCCTAAAGGGGGGGTTGCAATAATAAATAGGAAAGTAAGCTTAGCTAATAAGGAGTTAAATCAATATGGAGAGAAACTAGGGTATTATGTTCCCCGTGATTCCCTAACTTAATATCACCAGATAACCTAATTCTTTTCTAGCGTTTAGCATGCAAGATATTAAGTTATGTTCACCAAACCCTTTAGTCTAAGCAAGAGGTGAATTTCACTACGTGACTTAGCTCATATCCATAGTATGCATTACTAACCCTTACCTATTAGTCCTAGTTGAGCCTCCCCTTGGCCCAGTTAAGTTGATTAGATGATTACTGCCATGACCCAAGCCGAGGGAAGAGACGTGATACGGCATATGGTGAACCCAAAGAGACCCAAAGTAAGCCTCTTAGCACATCATTACACATCCTTGGTCACAAAAGCACTAATATAATAACAAGAGATAGTAAAGAGGGATAAGTAGGGCTAAGGGACCTCTTTCATATCATAAACATCAAGAGTCAAGAGAGAGTCAAAACTCATAGCATTATACATAACATGTCCAACAACACCTCTAACCATAGAACTTAGTGGGGGCCAAGACAAGCAACTGTGCTCACCCTCATAGTCAAGTACACAGTAAAAAAGAAAGAGAGTCTTTATACGTAGCATAAGATCAAAGTCAATGTCCTCGAAGTTGAAGACTCACCACTTGCTTTGTAGAGAAATTGCACTAGCCATGTGGAGGAGGAGGAGGATCAAGTGGGGATCCAGTTCCTATATGGTGACATCATATAGGCATAGAGTATGCATTAATACAGTTAAATGTACTAAGTATGTAGGATGACATGCAACAATAGATAGGTAACATAGTCAAAATGCATAATGGTAAGCAATAGATAGCATAATAATATGTGATATATGATCAATGCTTAAGTAAAATATGCTTAAATAGAACATAATACATGTGTAAGAAGATACCATTATTATAGAACTCATAGTTTACCAAGGTACAAACCCCTTAGTCGGTTGGTGGGTCATCGTACCCTATCACATATGGTGATTGAGGTACAAACCCCTCATCCCGGTTATCAAGGTACAAACCTTTTTGATTGGTTGGTGGATCATTGCACCTTACAACCTATGGCAATTGAGGTATAAGCACTTCAACCCAGTTATCAAGGTACAAACCCCTCGACATGGTTACCCGGGCGTACAACCCCACTGAGTGGGGCATGGTCAATTTTCAACACTATATAGAAGAATATTATATGCATATATTTGTTTCATCATCATAAAGTCATTCAACTCATTAGACATGCATTGGTCCTTCAATTCTCCAAGAAATCATAACCAGACATTTTATCTAACACTTGGTGGGTGTGCAATGCTAGTATAAAATCATGCAATTCAAGAGTGAAAATCATGCAAGTAAATCGAATGTAAAACCACCCACCAATACTCGGTGAAACCCTCATGAAATATACATCAAAACCCTTTATCAAATCTCAAGATAGATCTAAGATTCATTGCTCAAAAGTGCATAAATAGTCATAATTTAACAACACCCTAACATAGTTCGTAGTCAAATTCATCACAGAATGCCCATATGTAAAATCAACTTAAAAACATGTATTTTAGGTGAAAAGGGAGCGTAGGAATCATGGATGAAAGGATCCAATGATTGAAACTCACATACCTTGGCTTTGCCGAATTCTTGATGATGAATGGAATTAAAGACTTGAAGCTTGAGTGAAATCCATAAGATCTGGAAGAGATTTGGACACTTGATTTTGGAGTGAAATATGAGCGCAGTGCTCATATTGGGGAATGTCTTAAATGATATGAGGGTAAAATATGGTTAAGTATAGGTATTTTCATGCATGGAAACACTTAGGCCCAAGACCTAAAAGTCTTGGACCTAACATAACAAAAGCTACACAAAAATACACACTGGAGCGTCGCGGCCGCGGCCCACTGAGGGCGCGCAGTGCTCTCTGAAAATCGCATTTTGTGACTTTCAATTTTTGCTACAGTCACTCTAAAATTGGGGTTAGACCTATTTGCCACTCAATTTGACCCCCTGATCAACAATATGAAGTTAGATTTTTTATATCACCACGAATTTTGAGATATATAGAAATTATAATTTTGGGCACTTTAGAGACATATTTTTGGGCACTTTGTGGGGTTGTTTCAAGAACACATCAATCAAATCATGGTAATTAATCTCTTTTCCTATATATTACTACCTTTGTCTAGTTAGTAACACTAAGTGAGTTCTAATGTTGGCCACCATCAGAAAACATGCAAAGCAAAGAGGGTTAATTAATACATGCATACATACATTCCAAGAATTATGAATTATCCAATTTTACCTTGTTAGTTCTTCGTAGTTTTCACAACCCTAGATGTGGATTTAGCTATTCATAATTTGTGTAGATACATGACTTATAAATTGGAGTAACATAATAGAGGACTTACTCAATTGAATTAAGAACAACCAAATCGAACTTCAAAGAGAATCATAAGATTAAAGATCAAATCAAAGTGCAAGTGTTTCTCAAAACTCTCCAATGTTATCTCACTATGTTTGCTCTCTCAGTTTTGAGTTATCTATGTACTATGCATCATCTTAATGAAAAATAACCTAAAAACCTATTTATAATATTTAAAATAGAAGTCCTAGACACAATTGGATAGCTAGGTCGGCACGCCTCATGAATAGTTTTGCAAGCTGTATTACATTTCACAGCCCAAAATTAGGGTCTCATATAGTGTTGCTACAAACCTAGACTTCAAGTATACGATACCCCTCTACAACCTGTGAAGTGGTTTATGACCCGTAAGGGGGTTTCATTTGATGAATCATTAGTAAGTCCGTTATCTTTGATCCTTAGGGCACGAACCATGTTCTATGACTAAGAAATCAATCCACGACCTATCTACATATTCCTAGAATTAACTTTGGAAAATCAGCCCCTCACTGGAATTGTCCACAAAACTCACTTCATGTCCCGTAAAGTGAACTACGGCCCGTAAAGGGTCTCGTACTGCATGAAAATCAGCATCTTCTGTACTTTCTTCCCAAAATCAAGGTCAACCCTGGAATACTTCATATATTACACAAAAATACATAAAAAAAACTAACATTGCATTGAGAACACACAAAATTTCAAGTTTTAAGAATCAAAAGTGTTATATTTTGACAGCACATTATTGACAATATTAACAATTATCATATTCAAAAACCCATGATCAAAGCCTATAATAGTATAATTCTATCTCATTTCATTCCATAAATCACCTAAACCCACATACATAGAATAATACAAGGTTCAATCATACTTAACAAAAGCTTAGAAGTCCACTTACCTTAATTGAAGTCCCAATCAACTCAAATCAAGTCTTTTCTCCTTATGTGATACTCTAAATCACCATAATCTCGAAGGTCGAATCATACACAAACTAGCTAACTGGATGAATGAATCTACAAAATTGACTCTAAAGCAACGAACCAATATAAAGAATGAGATATACACGTCAAAAGGAATTAATTGATACTGGGGTAAATTGGTCAAAAATTAAGTTATTTTTTGAAAATTTTGATTTTTGGAAATTAAGCTCGAAATTATATTCTACATGAAAAATAGAGTTATTGGATGAAAATCTCATCAAATTTGAATAGAAATTGAGAGAGAAATCATCAGTTAAAGTTTGAATTATCTTCTTGTAACCCCCATAAAATTGGATGGTTAAACAAAGACATTTCAAGTCAAAATCATAATTTAAATACTAAAAATCAATGATTTAGTATTTAGGAAGCTTATCCAAATGATAATCCATGATAAATCTTGCTCAAAATTGTACCTCCAAGCTTTTAGAACTCATAAGTGGAAGAAAATGGTAGAGTGGTCAAAATGGGGAAGAAATGGGTATTTTCAACAATAAAAAATAAAGAACAAGGGTTGTTGATCCACATTAATCTACGTTGACTGGGCTTTCACCCCAGTCAACTTTCACCAATGAAATACCCCTCATATGCTTCGGAATGCCCTATAATAGTAATTTCCACATATTTAAAAATTTGTGCATAATTTCAAATATTTGACTTCATATTTTCGATAAGGGAGAAAACTTGAATAGGAAATGGGTATAACTCAGATTTTAGAGGAACCTTAGTGAAAAATAATTTTTACTAATTTTTGAATTTTAGTGGTTGTCCACGCCGTGGCCGCGGTGCGCCAGGGGCGTGGACTAGTGTAAATTGAAGTTTCCATTTGGTCGATGTTGCGGCAGTGGTGTGGACCAGTGTAAAATTTTCCTTGGTTTTTCTCAGTTCACCCAAAGGCATTGGGGTCATAGCCCCATGCCCACTTAAACTTGAAATCACCTATACTTAGCCATTTACAAACTCTATAACTCACCAAACCCTCTTTATAGCCTCTCTAGGAATCTATCAATTCTCTCATTCAAATCTAGATTTAAAGCTCAAGTTTGGGATTCAAGGACCCATTTCAAGATCTAAGTCTACTTCAAGTTCACCTCAAGGAATTCAAAGTTTAAGGTATGTGGGTCTTCATCCATGGGTCCTTTCACCCATGGAGCCAACTTTTTCTTTTTATGAAAATTGCATGTTTTTAAGTTGTATTGCCTATGAATATCTCTTATTATGAAATATGAACATATATCATGTTGGAATTTTATCAAGTATTGATTGATTATGCATGAATGTCTATTTCAAGTTTATTCCATGAATTGATTATGCCTATTGAGACTATGCATGTTTTGAGCTATGAACTATGAATTATTATGAACTTTTGTGATGGATTTCAAGGTACCCTACATGAGCATTTTGCTACATGTTGGTGGGTTGAATTGCATTGAGTTTATTCATCTTAGTTCACTCTTGAATTGTATGATTTTGAACAATTATCATGAAACCACCATAGGTTTGATAAAATGATATGACAAGAATTCTCAAGTTATTGATGATCTATTGCATGATTTAAAATTCAAGTGACCGTATGATGATTAAGGGATTCAAGCATTTGTTGAATTCATGAAAAGTATCTATGATGTTGAAAGTATCAAATTTAGCCTTATTTCAAGATTTTTACCACTTGTGAACCATTCATTTTAAGACAAGGGTTCATGCATGATTATGATCTATTCTAATGTTCAAGTTAGGCTCACTGGTAGAGATCAAGCATGTTTACGAGCTACTTAAGTCATGTTCTTACAAGCTATTCAGGTTATAACTAAAGTAATATTATTTCAAGTATTTCGAGGGATCTGACTTAGCACCGATTCAGGCTTAAGATGGGGGCTCGACTCAAGGGATCCTTATATAAAGTCTTTAGTCTTTAAACTATGTGCCACCAAAAGATATGATTATTACACTTGCTATATTAGTGGATCCATCTAGTTATACCACACCTTGACGAGGTAACATGCCTTGGATTATTCATTGTATGGTTTACCATGGCAATTTGACCACACCTTGTCGAGGGGATGACATGCCTTGACCACCTTACCAAAGGGGTGACATGCCTTAGATTCCAAGTATTAGCTTTCTTGGTCTATGTCAGTTAAAGTCTCTTACCACACATGTATTATATCTAAAGAAAGTTAAATGTTTTACAAGCATGTTTTATTACAAGCATTAATCATGCATGCCATGTTGAGGTTATATATCTATTACTTATGATTATGCATTTTGAATATAATGGCTTATGTATTTGTTGCATTGTACCCCACATACTTAGTACATTCAAATGTACTAACACATACTCTATGCCTACATGATATCACCATGTAGGAATCAGAGTTCCTATTTATTATCCTCCTCCACGTGGCTAGTTCGGTACTCAAAAAAATATTGGTGAGTCCTTAATTCTGAGGACAATATCTATTTATTCCATGTTATGACTTCTTCTTATGTTGAATATTTATTATTATGAAGGTGAACTTGGGAAGTGTCTTGGCCCTTGCTCCATTCTAAGTCAGACGTGTTGTTAGATACTATAATGTATTTATGTTATGATCTTGACTCTTTTACACTTTTGTGATTATCAAAGACTTTCCTTAGTCCTACTTCCCTTTTTGATTATGACTTTTTGATGTTTATTTGCTTCTATAACCAAGGATGTGTGAATGATATGCTAAGAGGCTTGTTTGGAGTCCCTTCGGGTTCCCCATTCGCCGTGTCACATCCAGGCCCTAGGATTGGATTTTGGAAAACTTCGTATTAGAGCATTAGGTTGTTAATAGTTCTCGAAAATCCAATGCACCGCTTCAGTTAAAGTCATATTCATGGTTGTGAAGGGTGTCATAACTATGAATGGGAGGCTATGAGGCGTTTTAGGAAATGTTTCACTTTTTCATAGTCTATATCGTGCTTTAGGTGAAAATACAAGGATTTTACCCTAACGAATGCTCTTTGTTCTTCCAGATCATGCTAATACCAAGGGGAAGACTAAGGAGAGTCGGTACTCCTGAGGAGCAACCGGCCCCTCCCGCTCCTCAAGCTCCTCAAGATAGAGGGGTACCCCATGATGAGTTTGAGGATGCTATCACAATGATGGCCCATGTTATGACCAACCAAATGAACCAAAGGCCCCAATCCCCTCATGCTCCTACTCCAGCCTCAAGGATGACAAATTTTAAAAGAATGAATCCATCTTATTTTTATGGGGCCAAGGCAGAGGAAGATCCCCAAGAGTCCATCGATGAGTTTTATAATGTGCTATCTACCATAGGGGTCAATTTGGAGGAGACAGCAGAGTTAGCAGCCTACCAACTCAAAGTTGTGTCCCAAATTTGGTCCACTCAATGGAAATTAGAGAATAGAGATATAATGTTATTCCTTGGGAAGAGTTCAAAGCCATATTCCACAACCGTTTCTTTCCTATTGAGCTAAGAAAGGATAATATGATGGAGTTTATGAACCTTCAGCAATGTTCCATGAGTGTGAGAGAGTATGCCCTCAAGTTCAACAAATTTTCCAAATATGCTCCACATTTAGTGGCCGACCCCAGAGCTAGAATGAACAAATTTGTGTCTAGGGTTGTCCAATTTGGTTAATAAAGAGTGTTGTGCCGACATGCTAGTATGTGATATGGATTTGTCTCGGCTTATGACATATGTCGATAAACTAGAGGGGGACAAGCTTAGAAAGAGAAGAAGTGGTGAGTCCAAGAGAGCTTGATTTGAAGGTGTTTTCTAAGGTCCTAAGGGTGGCTGGTTTCCTCAAGGCCACAATTTCCCAGGATAAGGGTCTTCCAATGCTCCTAACAAGAGATTTGCTAATGATAACCCAAGATTCTAAGGTGGTAATGGTGGAGTGTCTAATCCTAAGTGCCAAAGATGTGTGTCGAAACCATAGTGGCCCATGTTTGAGAAACTATAATACTTGTTATGGATGTGGTGAATTGAGACACAAGGTTATTAATTGTCCCCATGCTCAAAACAAAGGTAGAGATGGTCGCCCGCAAGGCCAAGGTGCTAATGCAGGTCCAAGGGCAAAGGGAGGCCAATAAGGGTGTGCTTCAAGGTACAATAGGTTCTATGCTCTCCAAGGAAGGAAAAAGGGGTGGATGAGGTGCTCGTTGTCATTACCGATTTGTTAAAAGTTTTTGATTATGATGTATATGCATTGATCTAGGTGCCACTTTTTCTTTCATTACTCCTTTTGTTTCCAAAATGCTTCATGTGAGTCTCGAATTATTATGTGAATCTTATGAAGTGTCAGCCCCTGTTGGTGAGTCCATTATTGCTAAAAGAGTCAATAGAAATTGTCTCGTGTTCATATTATATAAGGTCTTGCCTTGTAATTTTGTTGAACTAAATATGGTGGATTTTGATATCATTCTTGGGATGGCTTGGCTACATACATATTATGCTCCCATTGATTGTAGAACCCGTAAGGTTAAATTTCAATTCCCTAATAAGGTCATCCTTGAGTGGGAAAGTCATGATGTGGTGGTCAATAGTAGATTTATTTCTTTTCTTAAAGCCCAAAAGTTGAATTCTAAGGGTTGCCTTTAGCATCTTGTGAGGGTTAGGGAGGTTGAGTCCAAAGTCATTCCTATTGATTTGGTTCCAATAGTCAATGAGTTTCTTAATGTCGTTCCCTTCCTGGTGTTTCTCCCAAAAGGGAAATAGATTTTGGTCTAAACCTCCTTCCTGATACACAATCCATTTTCATTCCCCTTACCATATGGCCCTAGTGGAATTAAAGGAGTTGAAGGATTAATTGAAGGATTTGTTGGAGAAGGGTTTTATTAGGCCTAGCAAGTCACCTTGAGGTGCACTGGTATTTTTTGTAAAGAAGAAGGATGGTTCCCTTAGAATTTGAATTGATTACCGACAACTTAACAGGGTTACCATAAACAACAAGTACCCTCTACCAAAGATTCATGACCTTTCTGATAAACTACAAGAGACTAGTCACTTTTCTAAGATTGATCTTCAGTCCAGATACCACAAAGTGAATTTGAGGGAGTGTGATATTCCCAAGAAAACTCTTTGAACTAAGTATGGGCACTTTGAATTTGTGGTAATATCTTTTGGGTTGACTAATTCACACGCTATATTTTTGGATTTCATGAATAAGGTCTTTAAACCCTACCTTGATATGTTTGTGGTGGTCTTTATTGATGATGTATTGATTTATTCTCGCATTGAGGAAGAGCATGTGAATCACTTGAGGGTGGTACTGCAAATCTTGAGTGATGAGATGTTGTTTGTTAAATATGAAAAGTATGAATTTTGGTTGAAGGAGGTTGTTTTTCTAGGACATGTGGTGTCGGGTGATGGCACTAAGGTGGATCCTAAGAAGATGGAGGTGATAAGGAATTGGCGTAAACCCTTGACTCCGTCGAATATTAGGAGTTTCTTGGGTTTAGAGGGTTATTACCGGAGGTTTGTGAATGGGTTCTCTTCTATTGCTTTCCTTATGACTAAGTTGACCCAAAAGAAGGAAAAATTCATGTGGATAGATGAATGTGCAAAGACTTTCCAAACTTTGAAAGATAAGCTTGTCTTTGCTCTTATCTTGCCCCTATGGGAAGGATTAGAAGGGTTTGTGGTTTATTGTGATGCCTCAAGAATTGGTTTAGGGTGTTTTTGATGCAAAATGGCAAGGTGATAGCATATTCCTCTAGGCAACTTAAGGTGTATAAGCGGAATTATCCCACCCATGATCTTGAATTAGCGGTCATGGTGTTTGCTTTCAAAATATGGAATCATTACTTGTATAGGGTTCATGTTGATGTGTTTACCAATCACAAGAGTCTCCAACATGAATTTACCCAAAAAGATCTTAACTTGAGACAAAGAAGGCGGTTAGAGATCCTTAAAGATTATGATATGAGTATGCATTACCATCTCGGCAAAGCTAATATTATGGTGATGCGCTAAGTAGAGTGTCCATGGGTAGTCTAGCTCATATTGATAATGGTGGCCAAGAAGTGGCAAGAGAAGTTCACTGGTTGGATAGGTTGGGTTTAGGTTGGATAAAGTTTAAAATGGCAGTGTAGTGCTTGTTGATGGTTCTAAATCTTCTTTGATTGAGGAAGTAAATCCAAAACAAGATCTTTACGCCACCTTATTAGAGTTGAAGGCCTTGGTGAAGGATGGTAGAGTGGAGGTTTTCTTCCAAGGGGGAGATTGTTCCCTTAGGTACCAAGGTAGGTTGTGTATGCCTAATGTTTATGATTCAAGGGAGTTGGTTTTGAAAGAGGCTCACAATTCATCCTTTTCTATTTACCCCGTTTCCACAAAAATGTATACAGACTTAAGGGACATATATTGGTGGGGTGGTATGAAAAGGGATATTGCCAAGTTCGTATTAGGTTGTCACAATTGCCAACAAGTGAAAGCTGAACATCAAAGGTCGGATGGCCTAGCCCAAGACATAAAGATTCCTACTTGGAAGTGGGAAGAGATCAACATGGATTTTGTGGTTGGGTTGCCTAAGACTAGGAGAAACTTTGACTTTATTTGGGTTGTTCTGGATAGAATGACGAAGTCAGCTCATTTCCTACCGATCAAAACTACCTATGGTGCTGAAGATTATGCCAAGTTGTATATTCATGAGTTGGTTAGATTACATGGGGTGCCCTTGTCTATCATTTCGGATCATGGTGATCAATTCACTTCTCACTTTTGGAGGTCCTTCCAAAGAGGTTTTGGTACCATGGTCAAGCTTAGCACGACTTTTCATGCTCAAATGGATGGCCAAATCAAAAGAACTATCCAAACTCTTGAGAATATTCTTAGAGATTATGTTTTGGAGTTAAAGGGTAGTTTGGATGAACATCTTCCACTTATTGAGTTTGCTTACAACAATAGCTACTACTCAAGCATTAACATAGCTCCCTTTGAAGCTTTATATGATAAGCATTGTAGAACCCCAGTTGGGTGGTTTGATGTGGTAGATATGGCATTGCTAGGTCTGGATTTGGTTATGGACACCTTGGAGAAGGAGAGGTTGAGAAGGGAGAGATTGAAAATAGCCAAAAGTAGACAAAAGTCCTACTTCGATGTGAGAAAGAAGAGATCTTGAGTTTAAGGTTGGTGATTAAGTTTACTTGAAAGTCTCACCTATGTAGGGAGTGGTCCGGTTTTGCAATAAAGGGAAATTGAGACCAAGTTTTCTGGGAACTTATAGAGTTCTGGAGAGTTGGTAAGGTTGCATATGAGTTAGAGTTTCTTATGGAGATGAATATGGTTCATCCGGTTTTCCATGTATCTATGTTTAGGAACTATGTGGGTAACCCAAGTGTTATAGTGCCCTTAGAGGTTGTAGGTGTTGTAGAAGATAACTTGACCTATGATCAGGTTCCGGTGGAAATTTTGGATAGACAAGTGAAGAGGTTAAGAAACAAAGATGTATCTTCCGTCAAGGTCCTTTAGAGGAATCAACAAGTTGAAAGTGCCACATGGAAAGCTGAGACAGACATTAAAAAGAAATACCCATATCTATTCCACTCTACTCAAGACAAAGGTAATAATTTAAGTCCCCTATATGATTTCAATTCTTAAGTTTCAGCCCTCATGTCATTTTGCATGTATTCATATTTATGGTAACAAGTTTATGATAGTTTTTGACATTCATGTTGAGATTTTTGAAAATTATATTTAAACACTTACCTTAGCCCTATTTACCTTTCATATTATCTCTTGTTGTTGTCTACTTTATTTGCTCGACCAAGGATATGTGACTGATATGCTAAGAGGCTTGTTTGGGTCCCTTTGGGTTCTCATTTGCCATGTCACTCGAGGCCGTAGGCTTGGGTCATGACAAATATGGTATCAAAGCACTAGTTTGTTAATGGTTCTCAGAATCCGACACAGCATGTCAATTAGAGTCTTATTCATGGTTGTAAAGTGTGACACTACTTTGAGTAAGAGGCTATGAGGCATTTTAGGAAATGTTTCCCTTCTTCATGATATATGTTGTGTTATAGAAGTTAAGATAAGGCTTTTCTCTAATAAATATTCTTTCCGATTCTAGATCATACCAATTCTGAAAGGAAAGGCTCCTCCCGCTCCTCAAGCTTCTCTTGAAGGAGGGGTAGGCTAATAAGAATTCTGAGATGCTATTGCATTCTTGGCTCATGCTATGACCAACCAAATCAACCAAGGGGTCGAAGCCTCTCATGCTCCTACTCTGTCCTCAAGGGTGAGGGATTTTACTAGGATGAATCTGCTGGATTTTTATGGGTACAAGGTGGATAAGGATCCCCAAGAATTCATTGATGAAGTGTATAAGTTGTTGTCCATTATTAGGGTTAATTCGGAGCAAAAAGCAGAATTGGTGGCCTACCAACTCAAAAGGGTGATTCAAATTTGGTTCACTCATTGGAAGATAGAGAAGGGGAATGATGATGCTATTCCTTAGGAAGAGTTCTGTAACACCTTACACCTTACAATACTAGTATTACACAAATGAAATATGACATAGTTTGTTCAGATTAGGGGTAATTATTAAAAGTGCTTGAATCTCGTGTTAATGGGCTATATGTGGTCTAACTCTTAAGAGGGCTGAGTGTATACATGTTTTGTGTCAAATTGGGGCTATTATGGCCTTAAATGAAGTAAGAGAATTGAGGTGCTTGTAGGACTTAGTAAGCTAGCGGGTGAGTCACCTACTTGTTTAGCTTAAATTTGTTAGCTAAATGGAGATGAGGCTTGACATCGAATTTATCCAAATACTATTATTAATAAAATTTTTGTTACGGGTGTAAATTTGGCCCATGTTTTAGCATCACCCATGTACTATATTTTCAGCCCAAGAAGGATATTAAAAAGGGCCTAAATACATCACAACTCACTTGACTATTTGGGCCCAAAACTAGCTAAGCGAAAGTTGGAAAATGGGCAGCCTAAGCCTATCAAATTGGAGATCCATTTAGGCCAAAGTGTAAGGGCCAAGATGTTGGATAACCAGCTTGATAATATATGGTATAAGGTTATCAAAACGTCAAGAGTAAGGTGGCCAAATTAGTCCTTTAAAAAGGGGTTATAAGCAGCAACATTTATTCACTCTTAGACTTGGAAAAAATTTCAGCTTTCACAATTTTCTCTCTAAACTTTCTTAACCTAGCAAGCAAGCCACAAGGGAACTTCTAGGGTTCTTGGAGAAGCCCTACACCTTGAAGGTAGTACCAAGTAATTTTACACATGTGTTTAATATAGTTTTCTTCTGAAAAACAATAAGTATATGCTAGTATGTTTATGCTGGAAACTTGAGATAGCATGTATTTAGAAAGTTGTTGCACACTTGCCTTTTGTTTTAGTGACTTCTCTATGGTTTGTGGGCTGTATTATGGATATAAATTGATGTTATTAATATGGTTTTAGGTATAAATATTACCCTAAGGTTGCTGCCCTGATTTTGGTTTCATTTAACTAACGAATTTTATTGTGCTATCTTAAGTGTAATGTTGATTGGAACTTGTGGGTTGTTGGATGGAAGGCTATTGGCTCACATCCTTCATGACTTATTGGGTGCTGCTCTAAGATTATTTTATTACTATTTGTATGTGTAAATGTTGTTGGAACAGTTTGGTTAGAGTTGGAACGGATTTGGAATTGTCGACGTCGAAATGTAGCGAAGGGAGGTAACGTTATGTTGTCCATTTGTAGTTTGTGTAGAATTGTTATGTGTTATGCTTTGTGGGATGTTGTAAGACTATTATGGCACTAAAACATTCTGTACATGATGTGTACATATGAATGTGTATTAGAAAATATGATTAGGGGCAAAAAGGTTAAAAGAATACGTTCGGGTTTATAAATACCCGTTTGCAGCCCGTCTGTTGTTTTCTTATGTGATTGGGCTGCCAAGGTGTATATATTGGCTACTAATGATAGTTTTATCACCTACTATCTTATACATAAATATTTGGAGTAAGGGAAGGTTATCCCAAGGTAGTAACGAGGTCATACAACAAGGTATGTAAGGCTACTTGATTTTGTATTGTTTGGCATGAAACATAGATCCTTCCTTGGCACATAAAGGCACTTACTAACTCCGACATAACTATAAACTATGTCTACACTCTTGCATATGTTCATGTTCTTCCACATATAGTCACCTTTAAATCTGCATACATACATGGATACAAAGTTACATGGGTTCTTTTTGCCAAATAAAGTTTACAAGTTATTTCATCTCATATGCATTTCATTATTTATATAATATACTCTTTTCATTGTCATATTATCTTGTATGATTATCTACATATTACATGTTACATCTATAGTCCTACAGCTCTGATATTGTGACCACCAAAAGAACTATCTCAAAGGTAATTGAAAGATAAAGTACATTGTTTATTAATGGGTGCTAGCCTGAGGGCTGGAAGAATCACCTAGACAGGGACGATTCTATCATGGGTGGTAGCCCGAGTGGTTAAGGAAGAACCTAGCCAGAAGCGATCTCGATATATTATTTATTGGTATTTGTTAGCCCAAGGGGTAGACAAATCACCTAGCATGGGATGATCCTATCACGGGTGGTAGCCCGAGGGGTTAAGGAAGAACCTAGCCAGGGACAATCCCGATACAGTTTTACCACTAATTAATTGGTCATCTGCATTACAGTTGTTCACAGATTATATAGTAAAGGTAAAGTAATATAAAGAACATAAAGTACATGATTCCACAATATAACCAAAGGTGATCTCTAATCTTGCACCAGTGCATGATCTCATTTGAGTTATTACTTCACATATAGTATATACTGCCCTACATATTCAGTACATTATCTCGTACTGATGTCCCTTACGGGGGCCTGCATTTCATGCTGTAGGTACAGGTGCTAGTAGCTCTCCCAAGTGGGAGTATAGTATATCCAGCTGCTGATACCAAGCTCCAAGTTGCTCTGGGGCTTTGTGTGTGTCTAAAGCTTATATGCTTATATTGTACAATTAGTCGAGGAGGAGCCTATCCCGACCCTTGTCAAATACTTTCTCTTATCTAGAGGTTTTGTAGACTATGTAAAATTAAAGTGTCGTCATGTCTCATACTTTAGACATTATGGCCCCAATGGCCCAATCATATGCATTTCCTTTTAGCTTGTTATTACTGTTTATTTTCTTAAACGTATGTTAAGCATACAAACCACTCACAACATGTATAGAAAGCACATAGATACAGGTTGGTTCTCCTGAGCCTTATCGGCAACGGGTGCTAGTCTGTCCTAACAGGACTTTGGGCATGAGAAGTTCAAATCCACATTTCTAAACCGGTTCTCCACTATTGAGCTAAGAGAGGCGAAGATAGTGGAATTTATGAACATTAAGCAAGGGTTTATGAGTGTGAGGGAGTATGCCCTCAAGTTCAACCAACTCTCCAAGTATGGTCCATAATTAGTTGTCGAGTTAAGGTCAAGGATGAACAAATTTGTGTTGGGTGTATCTGACTTAGTTAATGAGAAGTGTCATACTGCCATGCTAACAGATGATATGGATTTGTTCTGCCTCATTATATATACTGAACAACTAGAGGGGTAAAATCTTAGAAAGAGATGAAGTAGTGAGTCCAAGAGGGCTCAATTTGAAGGTGGGTTCCAAGATTCTAAAGGTGGTTGGTTTCCTCAAGGCCACAAGTTCCAAGACCAAGGGTCATCAAATGCTTCCAACAAGAGGTTTGCCTATGATAGGGTGCTTAATCAAAGGTTCTAAGGTGGTAATGGAGGAATGGTAAAGCCTAGATATCCAAGGTGTGAAAAGAATCATAGTGGTCCATGTCTGAGGAATTCTACTGCTTGCTTTGGTTGTGGTTAGATGGGTCACAAATTTATTGGTTGCCCTCATTCATAAAACAAAGATAGAGATGGTTGTCCACAAAGCCAAGGTGCAAATGTGGGTAAAAGGGGAAGAGGAGGCCAACAAGGGGGTGGACCAAGGTAAAATAGATTCTATGCTCTCCAAGGGAGACAAGGAGTTGATGAGGTGCCTCGATATTATTGCTGTTATGTTAAAGGTTTTTGATTTTGATGTGTATGCATTGATAAACCTGAGGACCACTCTTTCTTTTATTACTCCTTTTGTTGCCAAAAAGCTTCATGTTAATCCTGAATTGTTGTATGAACCTTATGAAGTGTCTACCCCCATTAGTGAGTTCATTGTTGCTAGAAGAGTCTACCAAAATTATCTCATGTTTATTTTGCAAAAAAGCTTGCCTTGTGATTTTATTGAATTATAGATAGTGGATTTTGATGTCATTCTTCGGATGGATTGGTTGCATGCATATTATGCTTCTATTAATTATAGAACCCACAGGGTTAAATTCTAATTCCCTAATAAGCCCGTCCTTGAGTGGGAAAGTCATGATGTAGTGGTCAAGGGTAGATTCATTTCTTGCCTTAAAGCCCAAAAGTTGATTTTTAAGGGTTGTCTCTATCATTTTGTGAGGGTTAGGGATGTTGAGTCCGAAATCCTTCCTATTGAGTCAGTTTCAGTGGTTAATGAGTTTCTTGATGTCTTTTCTGATGAGCTTCCTGATGTTCCTCCCAAAAGGGAAATAGATTTTGGTATAGACCTCCTTTCCGATACTCAACCCATTTCGGAAAAGTTGAAGGAGTTGAAGAAGCGATTGAAGGATTTGTTGAAAAAGGGTTTTATAAGGCCTAGTAAGTCACCTTTGGGTGCATGGGCTGTATTTACGGATCTCATAAATAGAGTTTTTAAACCTAACCTTGACTTATTTGTGGTGGTTTTTATTGATTATATCCTGATTTATTCCCATAGTGAGATAGAGCATATGGATCACTTGAGGGTGGTTTTGCAAATCTTGAGGAAAGAGAGGTTGTATGCTAAATAGGAAAAATGTGTGTTTTGATTGAAAGAGGTTTCATTTTTGGGACATATGGTATCAGGTGATAGTATTAAGGTGGATCCTAAGAAGATGGAGGTGATTAGGAATTGGTCTAGACCTTTGACTCTATTGGACATTAAAAGTTTCTTCGGTTTGGCAAGTTATTACGGAGGTTTTTGAATAGCTTCTCTTTCATTGCTTCTCCTATGACTAAATTGTCTCCAAAGAAGGAAAAATTTATATGGACTAATGAGTGAAAAAATAGTTTTCAAACTTGGAACGATAAGCTTGTCTTCGCTCCCATCTTGGCTCTACCAAAAAGGGTGGAAGGATTTGTGGTATATTATGATGCCTCAAGCATTGGTTGGGGTGTGTTTTGATGCAAGGTGGTAAGGTGATAGTGTATGCCTCTAGAAAACTTAAGGTGCATAGAAGAATTATCCCACCCATGATCTTAAATTGGCGATCATGGTATTTGTTTTGAATTTGGCATCAGTACTTGTATGGGGTTCATGTTGATGTGTTTACCATACACAAGAGTCTCCAATATGTGTTCACCCAAAAAGATCTTAACTTGAGACAAATAAGGTGGTTAGAGCTCCTTAAATATTATAATATGAGTATGCATTATCACCCTGACAAAGTTAATGTTGTGGTCGATGCTCTAAGTAGGGTGTCTATGGGTAGTTTACCTCATGTTGATGATAGTGGCAAAGAGATGGCTAGAGAGGTCCACCGGTTGGCTAGATTGGAGGTTAGGTTGGATGAAGTTGATAACAGGGGTATAGTGGTTGTTGATGGTTCTAAGTCTTCTTTGATTGAGGAGGTAAAGGCAAAACAAGATCTTGATCCCACCTTAATAGAGTTGAAAGCATTGGTGAGAGATGTAAAGTGGAGGTTTTCTCCCAAGAGGGAGATGGTTCCCTTAGGTACCAAGGTAGATTGTGTGTGCCAAATGTGGATGATTTGGAAGAATTGATCTTGAGGAAGCCCATAATTCATCCTATTACATTCACCTCTGTTCTACAAAGATATATAGAGACTTGAGGGAAGTGTATTGGTAGGGTGGTATGAAGAGAGACATTGCCAAGTTCATATCTGAATGTCACAATTGCCAATAAGTGAAAGATGAACATCAAATGTTAGGTGGCCTAGCCCAAGATATCGAGATTCCTACTTGGAAGTGGGAAGAGATCAACATGGATTTTCTGATTGGGATACCTAAGACTAGGAAATATTTTGACTCCATTTGGGTTATTTTGGATAGAATGACAAAGTCTGGACACTTCCTACTGGTAAAAACTACTTATAGTACCGAAGATTATGCCAAATTATACATTCATGAGTTGGTTAGATTGCGTGGGTGCCATTGTCTATTATTTTGGATCATGGAACTTAATTAACTTATCACTTTTGGAGGTCTTTACAAAGAGGTTTTGGTACCAAGGTTAAGCTTAACACGTCCTTTCATCCTCAAACGGATGGTCAAGCCAAGAGGACTATCTAAACTCTTGAGGATATACTTTGAGCTTGTGTTTTGGAGTTTAAGGGTAGTTGGGATGAACCTCTTCTAGTCATTGAATTACTTGCAATAATAGTTACCACTCATGTATTGGTATGGCTCCTTTTGAAGCTCTTTAACGGTAGGCATTATAGGTCCCCGGTTGGGTGATTTGAAGTGGGGAAAATGGCTTTGCTAGGTCCAGATTTTGTCATGGAAGTCTTGGAAAAGGTGAGGTTGATAAGGGAGAGATTGATAATAATCCAAAGTAGACAAACATCCTACTCCAATGTGAGGAGAAGAGATCTTGACTTTCAGTTAGTGATTGGGTCTATTTGAAGGTCTCACCCATCAAGGGTGTAGTACGATTTGGAAAGAATGGGAAATTAAGCCCAAGGTTTGTGTGTCCTTATAGAGTTTTGAGGATGATTGGTAAGGTTGCATATGAGTGGGAGTTACCCATGGAGATAGACATCATACATTCGAACTTCCATGTGTCCATGTTGAGAAAGCGTATGGATGACCCAAGTGTTATAGTGCCCTTGGATGTTGTGGGTATCATAGAAGATAGTTTGACTTATAAGTAGGTCTTGGTGGATATTTTGGGTAGACAAGTGAAGAGGTTGAGAAACAAAGATGTCGTCTCTGTCAAGTCCTTTGGAGAAACCAACAAGTTAAAAGTGCCACATTGGAAGCCGAGGCAGACATGAGAAAGAGATACCAATATCTCTTCCACTCTACTCAATCTGAAGGTACTAATTTAAGTCCCCTATATGATTTTCAATCTTAAGTTTCAGCCCTTATGTCATTTTGCATGCATTCATGTTTACGTTGAGAAGTTTATGCTGATTTTGACATTCATGTTGAGATTTTTGAAAATGATATTTATGTGTATTTGTTGCATTCATGTTAGGCTGAAATATTCATGATTATGTTTATTATGTACATTTCTTTGACATTCGAGGATGACTTTTTTCAAGGGGGAGATATTGAAACGCCACAAAAACACACCAAAAATGTGCTTTGGAAATGCCCATAACCGTAATTTTCCTACATGTCAAAATTTGTGCATGATATCAAAAATCTGACTTCATATTCTCGATCAGGGGGCGAAATTGTGGGAAATAAGTATAATCCCAATTTTAGAGGACTTATAGTGAAAAATAATTTTTGCTAATTTTCGATTACAAGTGGTCATCTGCGCCCTGGTCGCGATGCGCCAGGGGAGAGGATTAGTGCTAGAGGAACTTCACGTCTAGTCCATGTCATACCAATGGTGCAGACTAGTGTATTATTTTCCTTGGTTTTTCATTTCGGCCCAACAGCCTTGGAGTCATAGCCCCATACCCAATTATGCATCAAAACACCTATACTTAGCCATTTTTCAACTCTATATCACTCAAGACCCTCTCAAAAACCTCTCCAAGACTTAATCAAATATTTTATCCAAATTCAAGTGTCTCAAGCTTAATTTCGAATCTCTAGAACTCCATCCAAGCTTCAAGTCTCCTTCAAGTCTACATCAAGAGGACCCCCACCCCCCACCCCCAAATTTAGGAATGTGGGGTTCATCCATTGGGTCCTTTCACCTATGGAGCCCAATCTTCCTATTTTAAGAAAATTGTATGATTTCAAGATGTATTACCTATGGGTATCTATTATTGTCTGATATGAACATGATTTATATTAGGATTTTATCAAATATGGTTGATTATGCATATATATCTATTTTAAGCTTATACTATGGATTGATCTTTGTGTATTGAGACTATACATGATTCAAGCTATGAAACTCATGAGCTATTGTGAAGTTTTGATATGATTTATAAGTAACCCATGATGGGATTTTACCATGATGTTGGTGGTCTGATTTACATGACTTTAAGATACATTGATCTTACTATTTCATGATCTATACTCTCGCATTTTGCATGATTTGAACATGTACTCACATATGCCCACCAAGTGTTCGATGAAATATCAAGTCAAGAATTCTCAAGTTATTTACATATTTTACAAGTCAATTGACTTCACGGTGAACATGGGATATCAAGTATATTATGAATTCATGAAATTATCTATGATTATGCAAGCATGAAGTTAAGCCCTATTTTCAAGTTTTACCTCTTGTGAGCCATTCATGTTAAAGCAAGGGTTCATGTATGATTATGATCTATTCTCATGTTTTAAGTTAGGTTAACCATTAGAGGTCAAGTATGTTTAATAGATACTCTTGTCATGATTCCATGGTAACAAGTTATTAAAGTTATGATTATTTTAAGTATTCCGTGGGATTAGACTTAGCACTGATAGATTCAATGTCAGTGTGGACTATCTTCAAGGGTCCATACTTCTTTCCTCAAACTACGTGCCAACATAGGATTATATTATACCTTTGCTATACTAGTGGATCCATTTAGTGCACTTAATAATGAAATTTACCCCAAAATGGGATGGGTTCCCATAAGGGTGGTTACTTCTCCGAAATGGATGGGCTCCGAAATGGTTAACCTTGTCAAGTAGACCACCTCTTTACTGATAAGGGGTAATCATTGGAATTCCAAGTTGTAGCTTGCTTGGTCTTATTCTTTGTCGGTTGAGGTCTCTTCCCATACATGTGTCATGTTGTATGTAAGTTGAATGATTCATAAGCATGTTTTACTTCAAGCATTGATCAGGCATGCCATATTGAGATTATGTTTATCTATTGCCTATTATTATGCATTTTGATTATACTAGCTTATGTCTTGTCGCATTGTAGCCTACATACTTAGTACATTCAAACGTACTAACACAAACTTTATGCGCCTGGTTCGCGTCGCGCCTGGAGCACGGACCAATGTAAAATTTTCTCTAATTTTTTTTCGTCCAAGGGCATTTGGGTAATAATCCAATGTCTATTTAAATGTGAATATCTCTATACGTAGCCATTTTGCACCTTCAAACTCTCAAGAAACACTCTCAAAATCCTCCCAAACACTATCAAACCCTCCATTCAGTCTCAATAATCTCAAGAACAGGCTTTGGATTCCAAGAACCTAAGTCAAGTTTCATGCCTTCCTCAACTTTTGCTTCAAGAATTCCAAGTTTTAAGTATGTGGGTCTTCATCCATGGGTACTTTTACCCATAGAGCCCAACCATCTCATTTTATGAAAATTGCATGATTTAAGTTGTATTCTTCATGGGTATTCCCTATTATGCACTACGAACATGAGTTATGAATGATTTTATCAAATATTGGGATATTATGTATGATTTGTTATTGAAAGCTTATTCCATGATTTGATTTAACATTATTGAAGCTATGCATGATATGTACTGTGGAAACTATGCCACATTGTGAATTCTTGATGGATTTCATGACACCCAAAAGTAAGGATTTTCTATTATGTTAGTGGATTAATTTGTATGACTCTAAACTAGATGATTTTACTCTCTTATGGTTATTACTCTATAAATTGCATGGTTTGTACATGTGTTCAAATACCCACCATGTTTGAATGAACTATATGACAAGGATTTTCAAGTTAGAGATGAATTATTGCATGATTTGCAAGTCAAGTGATTTCTTAGTAATTATGAGCTCCCAAGCATGTACCTCTTGATTGAAATTATATCTATTTGAGGGGTAAAGCATGATTATTATTTTACCCTCATATTCAAGCTAAGCTCACTAGTATGGGTCAAGCATGTTACAAGTTTCTACCCTCATATGAAATGCAATACCTACTAGAAGAGGTCAAGTTCATGTATTATTCTCTACCCTCTAGTATAAGGTATATGCCCAGGTAGGGGTCAAGTATGTGAATGAGTTACTCATGCTATGTTATCAAGTTCTTACAAGCTATTTATGTTATAATTAAATCTATGATTATTTCAAGTATTCCATGGGATAAGACTTAGCATCGATTGAGGCTTAAGATGGCAGCTCAACTCAAGGGGTCCTTATATAATGTCTTGGTCTCTAAACTATGTGCCACCATAGGATTATATATTTCCCTAAAAGGGCTTACTAGTGGATCAATCTAGGTCAAGTTATCCACTAAGTAGGGTCAAATATGGTTTACCTTGGTAAGTAGACCACACCTTCTCCTGTGGGGTGTCATACATCAAGATTTCAAGGAGTAGCTTGCTTGGTCTTATATGTCGGTTATAATCTCCTCCCACATATGTATGTTATATTATGCAAGTTGAATGTTTACATGCATATTTTGTTACAAGCATTAATCATACATGTATTATTGATATTATATCCATTGTCTATGATAGATTATGTATTTTGATACTATGGCTTATGTCTTTATTGCATTGCACCCTGCATACTTAGTACATTCTAAGTACTAATGCATATGCTATGCCTACATAATATATAATATAGGGATCGGAGCTCCTATTGATTCCTCCACGTGGCTAGTCCAGTTCATTTGAAAAAAGCTTTGGTCAGTCCTCAACTCCGAGAATATTATCTATTTTCCTTCATGCTATGTTGAGACTTGTACTACTTTTTGAATACTTATTACTTGAGGGTGAGCCGGGAAGTATCTTGACCCCGCTCTATTCCATATAGAGGTGTTGTTTGGATATTATAGTACTCTATGTATATGAGCTTGACTCTTTTCATGCTATTATCATTATGAAAGACAACCCTTAGTCCTGTTTTCCTCCTTATTAATGTCATTTGTTGTTGTTTATTTTGCTTGTGAGACCAAGAATGTGTAAATGATATGCTAAGAGGCTTGCTTGGGGTTCCTTCAGGTTTCTCATTCATCGTGTCACGTCTAGGACCAAAGCTTGGGTCGTGACATCTAAAAAAAGTAAAGGCGACCCCGTACTGTTCAGTAAGACTCTACTAGACCTGTCCTTGTGTGATGAGATCACTGAACCTAAAGCTCTGATACCAAGTTTACCACAACTCAAAATGGTCGTGAGTGGCACACATACTTACTCTCCAAGGTGGGCAAATCAAAGATACAAATTTCAACCTATATAGTTGTTCACGTTAAAAAATATGATAGTAATACGAAAGATCAATTTATAAAAGTAAGAAATAACAATATCTGTTCAATCTATTACATAACATTTTCCCAAAATCTGAAAGTCATCACATCAAGGATATCTAATCTCAAATACTAAGTCTAAGAGTAGGAACACCCCAATAGATAAATAAAATATTTTTTGTCCAAAAACTAAGGACATCATGCCATAATTGATAAAATCCAATACTAGCTTGAAGGACAGCTCACCCTGAAATTTTATATATCGATGACCGGCTAGAGCTGAGGACGATTCGAAGTCGATCGAACACTCGCTGCACTCCAAAAAAGTAAAACAAAGGAAAATACAAGTAGGAGTCATTACGAGCCACATGTATTGAGTAGGTATCATCGGCCCACTCCAGATAGAAGCTAGTATACATAAAGAAATATCATAAAATCAACTATTGCTATTAACAATGACAACCATCAAGTAACAAGTATAAGTGACAACACAAAGAAACAAGTAAATAATCAGTCAATAATATCAAGAACACACATGAGGACTCAAGCCTCCATATTATACTTCTTTTGGAAAATGGGTTATTTGAGATTGAGTATATTAAATCAGTTAAATATGTTTTTCTTATTATTATCATGGCAGAATATGGCACCCGATACCCTAATATCATGTCGGAACATGACACCTGATCCCAACGACACTCGATCCCATAATATCGTATCGAAACGTGACACCAGATCCAATTATATAATATCAGAACGTGACATTTGATCCAAATATAATTATTTATTGTTACTTTTCACTTCATTAACAATATTACATCAAGCCTTCTTTATTCAAGACATAATTTTCATAAGACAAGTTCAAGATTATGGATTTCATGGTCTTAAAATTTGTAACGAAATGTTAAGTCAGATTGAGAAATAAAGCTTTTTATATTTATAAAAGATTTATCTAATAAATTTTAAAGGGGTTTTTTGGACTATAATTTTTATTATTAAATTAAGAGATAATTTTAGATAATTAATTTAATAGGTGGATTGAAGTAATAATTTAGTTAATACCCTATAATATTTATCCCATATTTATTAAGAGTTGGTTAATAGGATTTATAACTTTTAGTATATAAAAATAAAAAATAAAATTTAAAAAAATAAAAGAAAGAGAAAAGGGGCTAATGCCCCCAATTCTCAAAAACCCAAAAGAAAAGGATGAGATAGAAAGAAACGAAGAAATATGATGCACGTTGAAAATAGAACAGAAGATTGAGCAGACGATGGGTTATAAAAGACAAAAACAAAACAAAATATAAAGAGATTCAAGTAAATTGGTCTACATTTTCTCATGAATTGTGTTTATATTTGCATTAGTATAATACTATTTTTTTGTTGGATAATTGAAAAACAAAGTGATGGTCATCAATAGTGTTGGGTTAAACAAAAGTTTAAAAAATGAATTAAAAATTATTGTTGGTCAATAATTTTCTTGAGGTTGGATGATTATATTTTAATGATAAATTGTTATATAATGATTGATGTGAGTGGATAAGTTCTTAGGAATAAAGAAATAGAGGGCGTATGGATTTTTAAGGCTCTGCAAATTATTTTCTTGTCACGCCATCAGTATCAGATAATTTTTATTAATTTATTCTTTTAAATTATGATATTATGATATAAGTTTTAATATATTGGTACGGGTAATTAAACATTAAGTGTATTATATTATATGGATACCACTAGACTTATGACGTTTGGAGGAATTAAGACATAATTCTAAATTTAAAAATTAGGAACTTCATTATAGAATTAGATGAATTTTTGAGTCTAGGCTAGATATATAGTAATATAGGTGTCTATGGACTTGTTTTGTTATGGAATTGTGTATTTGATAGATTTAAAACGTTTTTAGGTGTTGAAGAAAGGAGAAGCATGGATGGATTAGCTAACTTGACTTTGGTTCTTCAATTGAGGTAGGTCATGGTTTGTTCTATCTAATAGACAGGATCTTAATAGTGATTGATAGTCATCGAGTAAAGCTGTGAAATTTTTTGTGTGTTTAATTGTTGTAGTTTGGTTGAATGATATATTGTTGTGATTGGTTCGCAATTTCAAGACCATGAAATTCATAATCTTGAATTTAATCCATCAAAATGATGTCTTGAATAAAGAAGGCTTGATAAACTATTGTTAATGAAGTGGTAAGTAATGATAAAGAATGATGAATTAAATATAATTGGATCGGATGTCATATTTCAACAAGATATAATTGGATCGGGTGTCATATTTCTACATAATATTATAGTATCGGGTGTCACTTTTTGATACGGTATTATGGGATTGGGTGTCACGTTCCGATATGATATTATAGTATTGGGTGTCACTTTTCGATACGATATTATGGGATCTGGTGTCATGTTCCGACACGATATTATGGAATCAAGTATCATGTTCTGACATGATATATATTGGATCGGGTGCCACGTTCTGGTATGATACTATTAAAGGAAAACATATTGAAATGATTTAGTATACTCAATCTCAAATAACTCATCTCCCAAAACAAGTGTGGTATGAAGACCTGAGTCCTCATATTTGTTCTTGATATTATTGTCTGATTACGTACTTGTTTATGATGTTGTCACTTACACTTATTGCTTGTTGCTTGCCTCCTATTAAGTGTTATAGTTGATTTTTTGAGATTACTTATGCATATTAATTTCTATTTGGAGTCGGCCGATGATATGTACTCAATATATGTTATCTATACTGACTCCTACTTGTGTTTTCTTGTTATTGCTTTGTGAAGTGCAGTGAGTATTCCATCGACTTCGACTCACCCTCAGCTTTAGTCGGTCGCCAATATATTAAATTTTAAGGTGAGCTATCCTCCTAACTCGTATTAAACTCTCTCGATCATGGAATAGTGTCCTTAGCTTTCGGACATAAATTACTTTATTTCTCTATTTTCGTGTCGATACTACACTTAGACTTGGTATTATTGCAATTAGTGTTCTTGATATGATGACTTTTATGTTTTGGAAAAATGTTATATAATAGGCTTAGTGGGCTTTGTTAGTTCTTACTTTTATAAATTAAGCTTCCATATTACAATCATATTTAATAAGTTGAATGACTATATAGGTTGGGATTTATATCATTGGTTCGCCCACCTACAAGGGTAAATGTGAGTGTCACTCACCGCCATTTTAGGTCATGACAGAATTGCAGACCAATCAAAACACAGATCAGTCATTCAAACCACAGTATTTAACTGCATAATATAATTTCACAATATCACTCCATGAATATCATTTATTATTAATAATCTATCTAACATATAGAATAAATCATAACCTAACTCAATTGATTAATCAATGTCAAGCTAGCTAATCCACCAATGTTTTTCCTTTCTTCAATACCTCAAAATGTTTCAAATCTATCAAATATATAATCTCCATAAGATTACAAATCCAATGACACACATATTGCTATATTTATTTTTTGACTCAAAAATCGGGTCAAAACGTCACCCTGAGTCCTTGAATTCAAATCTGAAAATTTCTTTTAAATTATGTTTACACATAATAAAATAAACTTATACATAAATTTCAGCTAAAACGGATCGTTATTTAACCCCTAAATCAAGATTTTGTTCTAAGAACTCTAGAAGTATATTTTCTTAATTTAACATAAATTGAACACATTTTTACATTAAAAATCTATTCATAATCTCATGAAAGTTTAATAGAAAGGATGAGAATAATTACCTTGACGCTTGGAAATAAAAATCATAATTTTTCTATCCCTTTTTCCCTTTTTTTTTTTCCGCATTCTTTTTTTCTTTCTCAGTCGTGCGCCTCTTCTCGTTGTTCGTCCGTTTCTTTCTTTTTGTTCTTTTCTTTCATAGGGTTGCTTTAGCAGTCCTTTCTTTCTATGTATTTATTATTATTATTATTATTATTATTATTATTATTATTATTATTATTATTATTATTTATTTATTTTTCTTTTTTCTTCTTTATTTTTTTCCAATTAATTATATATTAAAAATGATAAATTCTATTAACTTATTTTTAATAAAAATAAAATAATTAATATAGAATATTAACTAAATTATTATTTTAATTCACCTACTAAATTAATTATCTAAAATTATCCCTTAACTAAATAATGTAAATTATTGAATAGTAAACTCCTTTAAAATTTATGAGATAAATCATTTATAAGATAAGAAACCCTATATCTCAAAACGACTTAAGGGGTCATTACAATATCATATTTCTTTGACGTATTGTTTTGTTATATATACCATTTTGTTACACATGTAAACCTATTGCCATTTTAACCGCACACATAACTAAAATCCGAAGCTTCATATATTTTTGATAACATACATAAACATTTTATTTTATAATAGGTCCATACAAGATTGTAGGTTTTCTTTTTACATAATATTTAGCATTCTTTGTATTATTTCATTTTATGTTATGTTTATTTATTTATTTTAAGATTTCATTCCTACTCAAATTCATATATTGTTATATATTTACACCCCATCCATTATCTTGTTTTGGCATCTCAATTTTGTAAATAAAGTAATAAGTTTTCATACCCCAACATTTATTGCTTAAGATAGATTTTTATAAGCTCATTTATTTTATATAATTTTAAACATATATTTATATTTTCTAATATACAAATGCTCATACATTTCAAGTTTGTTTGTATATTTATTATCTACTTAATTAATTATTTATTCTTATCGTACAATAAATATATTATTTTTAGGAGTTTTTTTTTCACGAATATTATAGATATATGTATGACATACCTTATATTTTGCTCCTTTTCTCTTTAATTGAATGAAAATTTTTCTATGATTAATTTTAAAGAAAAGAAATGAATAAATTATTACTAATCATTTTTTCTTTAGCTAAGTTTAAGGACTATCTTTGGATAGGCTCTGAGGGATGCCTAACACCTTCCCCTCATGTAACCAAATCTCCTACCTAGAGTTTTACTAGTTTTGCAAATCAAAAAATAGAGTCCACATTTACTTTCTTTAAAAAAATAATTTCCTAATATTTTTCTTAAAATTCGATGATGACTCTAAATAATTTTTCTAAATTAGAGAGCACGACCACATTATGTTGCGAACTATTTCAATTGGTTCGAAAATGGGGCGAGACAATACCCATCACTTGAAACTCAGCAACAAATTTAGTGGGTCCCATGTGAATGCTCAAATTCATAGCTCCTAGGGTATCCCTTTGACCTCCATCAAAGGCTTTCACATGGACTTGATTCTGTTGTATATTTCCCAGATCAAAAGAGAGTTGACAATAGACATATTGAGATCAGATCCATCATCTATCAAGACACGACTCAGAATCATATTTCAGCACTTCATCGTAATATGAAGAGCTTTGTTATGCATTGATCCTTCAAAAGGCAACTGTTAATCTTGAAAGTGATACAATGTCCATGAATGACTTGGCTTACTATAGCCAAAAGACTATCATTATTTGTTCCCACGGGTACATAAGTATCATCCAATACGTTCATTAATGCTTGACTTTATTGTTATGTGCTCATCAACAACGCCTACACAGAGATTTGAGCAAGGGCTTTCTCATGATAGAATACTCTTTTGGCTGCATCTTCTGCCAAAATTCTTTACCCTCGGCCCCACTTATCGGCCTCTTCTGTTAGTTCTTTTCATTACACCCTTGACCCGATTCTTCTGACGTATAACATCTACTGGATCTTGTCATATCTTGAGTAACAACAGCTTCGATCACAAACTTCCTTTGAGCAGGAATCTCCCTTGGCACCAAAGCAACGACTTTTACTAGCATCATAATCACAAGCTTTGGCTTCTCATTTATGCACAAAGATTCTACAGCCTTCTCAAGATTGCCAGATTTAGTTAGGACTATTGCCTTAGCCACACACCATTCTTCCTTCATTTCAATCACATTGATAGTGTCTACCTCATGATTTGTCAAAGGATTACTGTTAACATTAGGAGCAACAGTTTGGAAAGTAACCACGTCTTAGTTAATTATGTCTTGAATCTTATACTTCAAGTTTATGCAATTCTTGATATCATGTCGACGTCGTTAGAATGATACAAACATGACTGATTAGCCCTAAAGAACCTGGAACTAGTGTCCACTGGTTTGGGTGGGATAGGATGAACCATGCTTGTAGCCATCAATCTTTCAAACAATTTTGTCCATCTTTCAACAAGTGGGCTAAAGTATCTAAGGAATTTTCTTTCTACATTTGGACGAGGAGGATTATAGTTACTTTGTAGAGGTGGAGGTACTTGGTAGTAATTTGGAGAGTCTGGACGAAAAGGTACAGGTAATCGGGATCTTGGATAAGATGGATTTTGGTAATTTGGTTGTGGAGTGGATACTTAGGGGAAGCAGTTTAGTAAATTGGTTGGACATTTGGGTAGTTTGGTGATCAAAATTTGTAAGTTGGGTAGGTATTGAAACACCCCTCATGTGCTTCGGGATGTCCTGTAAGTGTATTTCTTGCGTATCTTAAAAACTGTGCATGATTTCAAAAATTCGATTTCATATTCTTGTTCAGTGGACAAAATTGAGTGGAAAAAGGGTAACCCTCAAAATTTTATGAGACCCATAGGAAAAAATAAATTTCACTATAGGAACAATTTCCAGTAGCCCTGCGCGCCTATGTTGCGATGCACCTGGGGCATGCATTAGTGCATTTGGGGCCTATGCGTCTGGTCTGCGTTGTGCCTGGGGCGCGAACCATTGTATTTCATGCCCTTTTTTCCCAGCTTAGTTCAAGGACATTTGGGTAATAACCCAACGCCTATTTAAATGTAAATACCTCTATACTTAGCTATTTTTCACCTCCAAACTCTCAAGAAAACCCTCTCAAATCATCACCCAATCCTCTAATCAATTCCTAGAATCTCAAGAGCACACTTTTGCATTTCAAGGACCCAACTCAAGCTTTAAGTCTCCTCCAAGTTTAAATCAAGAAATTCCAAGTTTAGGTATGTGAGTCTTCATTCATAGATCCTTTCACCCATGGAGCCCAACCTTCTCATTTTATGAAAATTGCATGATTTCAAGTTGTATTCTTAATGGGTACCTTCTGTTATGCATTATGAACATGGGTTATGATTGATTTTGTCAAATATTGAGTTATTATGTATAAATTGCCATTGAAAGATTATTCTATGAGTTGATTTAAAACTATTGAAGACATACGTGACATGAATTGTGGAAACTACGCCACACTGTGAATTTTGATGGATTTAACAGTTTTACTACTATGATTGGTGGATTGATTTACATGATTCTAAAATGGTTGATTTTACTATCTTATGTTTATTACTCTATAAATTTCATGGTTTTGTACATGTTTCCAAATACCCACCATGTTTTACTAAGCTACATGACAAGGATATGATGAATTATTACATGATTTGCAAGTCAAGTGTTTTCATGATAATTATGGACTCCCAAGCATGTATTAAATTCATGAAAGGTATGTATGATTTTACAAGTGACAAGTTCAGCCTTATTCCAAGATTTTACCCTCTTTGAGCCAATTATGTCTAACTGAGGGGTCAAGCATGATTACTATTTTACCCTCATGTTCAAGCTAAGCTCATTAGTAGGGGTTCAAGCATGTTACAAGTTTCTACCCTCATGTGAAATGTAATATCTACTAGAAGGGGTCCAGTTCATGTTTTGTTTTCTACCCTCTAGTATAAGGTATATGCCCATGTAGGAGTCAAGTATGTGAATGAGTTACTCATGCCATATTATCATGTCATTTACAAGTTATTTATGTTATGATTAAACTTATGATTATTTCAAGTATTCTGTGGGATTAGACTTAGCATCGATTGAGGCTTAAGGTAGGGGCTCGATTCAAGGGGTCTTTATATAAAGTCTTAGTCTCTAAATTATATGCCACCATAGGATTATATATTTCCCTAAATGAGATTTTACTTAGTGAATCCATCTAGGACAAGTTCTCCATTTCATGGGGTCATGTATGGTTTACCTTGGCAAGTAGATCACACTTTCTCCGGTGGGGTGTCATGCATCAGGATTTCAAGTAGTAGCTCGCTTGATCTTATATGTCGATTAAGGTTTCCTCCCACATATTTATATTATAATATGCAAGTTTAATGTTTACATATATGTTTTATTACAAGCATTGATCATACATGTCATATTGAGGTTATATCCGTTATTTATGATTATGTATCTTGATTATTATGGCTTATATTGTTGTTGCATTGCACCCTGCATAATTAGTACATTTCAAGTATGAACTTGTACTCTATGCCTACATGATATCATCATGTAGAGACCCAAGCTCCTATTGATCATTCTCCTCCACGTGGCTAGTTTGATTCCTTAGAAGAAAGCTTTTGGTGAGTCCTCATGCCTAGGGACATTATCTATTTTCCCTTCATGCTATGTTAAGACTTGTACTACTTTTTAGATACTTATTACTTAAGGATGAGCCCGGGAAGTGTCTTGGAACCCACTCCATTCTATGCATAGGTGTTGTTGGATAATATGGTATTCTGTGTACTTGAGTATGACTCTTATTAGGTTTATATTGGTATCAAAAACTTCCCTTAGTCCCACTTCCATTTGTACTAATGTCACTTGTTGATGTCTATTTTACTTTCTCAACCGAGGATGTGTGAACGATATGCTAAAAGACTTATTTTGGGTCCCTTCGGGTTGCCCATTCGTCGTGTCACGTCTAGGTCCTAGGCTTGGTCGTAATAGGTATAGGTGTTGTGTAGTCGGGTGAGTTGGAGATGGAGTCTGGTAAACTAGGGATAGATTTTGGTTATTTGGAGGTGGAGTTTGGTAAATTAGAGATGGACTTTTGGAGTTTGAGGGTTGGTCTTGAAAGATACGGATCATTTGGGAGTACTATTAAGGGGTTTCTTTCCATTAGACACATAAGAAATAGAAGACACATCTTCCCTCTTCTTCTTTAAGAATCTGAAGATCTGAGCAACGTGGCCACACAGGCAATCCTTCATGTTCTAAGTCCATCTTTAATAGTTTCACCCACTTTGACTATCTCAAAAAAATTTGATCCAATGAGTAACATCATTCTATCATAAAATATTGATTCTTGAATGCATACAAATACCTCAATAACTTCTTTCACAAATATGTGAGGTCGGATTCTGGTGGCCTCCTTCCTTCATCTATAACCTTACTCTCGATAACTTTTAGTACACTTCTATTTTATCTTCTACAAAGAATAATGGTCGAGAACAATCTACATTATAAACAAATATCTCAATGAAATCCTTAGACAAAGAATTCCAATTAGGACAATCTTTCACTTCTTGGGAGATAAACCATTCCAAATCCTCTCCGCTCAAGCTTCGGCTAAAGATCCATATTAATAAGGCTTTATTTCTCCTAACACCAATGATTTGATCACAGTAGGCTTTGAGATAAGTCATAGGATTTCCTGTTCCATAATAAGTATCAAATTTTGGTACCTTGATTCCTCTATATAGATGCAGACTTAGATGAATACATAGATCTTCATTATTCAGACCAATAACTTTAGGAGTAAAATAAAATTATTTCATGGCGTTTGTAATCTCTCCTTTTATATTTTGTCTGGTTAACTCTTCATTGACATTTCACTCATTTTCTTTCTCCTCGTAATGTTCCAATTTAGGATACGCAGCGTATGGATGAGGTGGTTCTAGGAGGACCGGAACATGAAAAGTGGAACTTAAAGGTGAGAGTGGAGAGGTGGGAGGGTTCTAAGTATTTGGGTCAAGGTTCTGATACAAGGGTGGAAATGTTTGAGAGCTGTTGGCATTTAGGCTTTGATTAGGGGGTGAACCTTGGTATGAAGAGCTAGCATGATCTAGGTTGGGGTGGTTAGGTGATGTTGCCCAATCTATACCTCCTTTTTTGAAGGTTTGAGCAGTCGTTGTCAAGATATATAACTTAACCAAGGTTAGGGTTGAACCCACAGTGGTGTGAAACCAGTGAGAGAAGTGACTAGGGTATTATGTTCCCTATGAATTTCTAACTTAGTATTATCAGATAATCGTAATCTTTTCTAGTCTGTACCATGCAGAATGAAAAGTTAAGTTTCTAAAACCCTTTGATCCAGGCGAGAGGTAAGTTTCACTATGTGATTTCGTCCATCCCCGTAGTGTGACATTACTAACCCTTACCTATTGTTCAAGTACAACATCCCCTTGATCCAATTCTGTTGATTAAACGAGAGGGATCACATCGAATTCTACTAATTAAGCTCTTTTTCTATTCATAACTTCCTTGATCCAGTCAGTATGAATTAAGCAAGTACTAACATTGGCCACCATTAAAAAGCAATAAAAACGAAGAGAATTAATTAATACATTTATGCACACTTTCCAAGAATAATGAATTATCTGATTTTACAACTTGTTAGTTCTTCATGGTTTCCACAACCCTAGTTATGGATTTAGCTATTCATAATTATTATAGATGAAAGAATCATGATATAGAATAACATAATTAGCACTTACAATGATAAAGTTAAGAACAAGAAATCTCAAATTTTTCACTAAAAATCACAAAGTAATATTTTTGATGTAAAAATCTGTAAGTATAAAGTCACAAGACGTTTCTCAGTTCTCTTATGTGTCTTTCTATAAAAAAAGACCTAAAAAATCTATTTACAATAAGTAAAATACAAGTCTAAAATAAAATAGAAAAACTGAATTCGACAATTTCTACGGGCAGGGTTACAGGTCGTACAAAGTTCCATTGCCCATACCTGGGCTTCATACTCTGCTATCTTCAAAATCTAGCTTCACTTATACAAGATCATTTTGTGTCTCGTATTCATACACGAAACCAATCCACGACTCATACAATCTTCTAATGCTCATTTGACAGTTCATAGATAAAACTTTAGAAAATAGTCCCTTTACCATATCTTAACCACAAAACCCCTTTATATCTCATGAAAGTATCCACGGTTCATAGAGTGCCTCATAGTTCCTCAAAAACTTAGCATCTGTAGCACTTTGCCCAAAATCATGCCAACTCTTGTAATCCTGAAAAACAAACATAAATCACATCAAACCCACCAACATCACTTTGAGAATACATAAAATTTCAAGTTTTAAGCATCAAAAGTATTGTATTTTAACAACACATCATTAAGTCGATAGTTGGAGTCTTTTGGGTAGAAATAACAGGTGGTGCATTAGAGAATGTTCAGGGTTTGGGTTTGGAAGAGGGTAATAGAGTGGAGGCCTCCTATTAGTTGGACTGTTAGCAGCAATTGCAAGGTTTAACAAATATCAATTTTTTTGTATTTCATTCTCATCTCAGAAATTTGTTTCACTAACTATGCAATCAACTTGTTCTGTTCTGAAACAATAGGGTCTAAGATAGCAATCTCAGTTAAACCCATATTTTCACTATTCTCAGCCATTTTCACCTTTCCTGGGTCTCTATCAAGAAAGGATTTTTGAGAGCTTTTTATCATGTGAAATAGGGATGCATAACCCGTTTAACCAACATAAATCAATTCTAATTTACCTATTAAGGAAAATTACTCAAAAGGCAAGTACATTAGCTCCATCGAATAATTAGATAACATACATATGATAATAAACACACAATCATTGTTTTATCTGAAGATAAACTAGCCTATAGATATAGGGACATGACTAAATAGATAGGAATTTATCTATTTGATTTTGGCATGACTGTACACGAAGGCTGACTTGCATTGTCTAAGTATATCTTTGATTTCTATTATGAAATTCTTGATTCCTTGTAAATCTGGGAGAAACTAAGTTTTTAATGATAAGGACCATGTCTTGAAAGGTTGTCTACGTCTCTCACAAAAGCAAAATCAACCCTTACGTAGTTTAATTAATGCAAAGATGAATTTTAACATTGCGTTCATACTTGGTTGGAAACTGAAAATGGGAAATAAGAGAACTTACAAGAACATGGCTATGGCTTTCTTGAGATATCTTCCTCAAACTCTCTAATCTTTTTCTCCATTCTCAAGTCTAGACTCCTCTATCAACGGCGTGTCAACTTTGGACTTCTCAATCTTGGGACTTTTCCTTCAATGTAGGATTGGTTGTTCCATTGATCCTAGTTATATCCTCTTTAGTAGCCTTAAGTTCCTCATCCACTTCAGCAGTCTTGACAAGCATAACCTCTATGGCTTGGTCAAGAGTGGATGAATACTCTTGAAGTAGTTTATTCGTCTAGTCCAATGCATCCCTTTTTTTAGTGGCTTGATCAATCTTTGCATAATCCTCAATAGCCTTTAGACAGCACAACTTTTTTGGATTCATCAACTTCTTTAGTTTTACTCTTCACTTTGAGGATTTCCAGAGTAACTTGACGCAATCTTCTCATTAGTGCTTCTTGGATCTCCTCAATTCTAACATATGGATAGTGTCCATCTCGATGGCAAGTTTAGCCTTTCTTGAGATAGAAGAGTATAGTTTTAGGAGTTTGCTAAGCAGTTTAGACTTTGATGAGAAACTCAAGACTCAAAAAGTATTTGGACAAACTTTTGATAGTGATTGATATTATGCTTAGGGGGTTCTCAAAAAATTTCAAAAAGGAATATGCTAGAATTTCTCCAAATAAATCAACATACATAAACAATCATAACACGTAGCACACAAACAGTTTTTGCGTGTCCTAGCAAATATGTGACCTTTTTTACAAAGGGCAGGCTTATCAAATTGAAGGATGTATATTAATTTGAATCCAAGCATTATCCCCAAATTACTTTCATTGACAAAATAAAGCGCTCACAAAACATTCTAAAAAATACAACTCAAAAATCTAAACAAAAAGCAAAACACAAATAAAAAGCAATCTCACGCATGGGACAAAAATAGACTTCAAACTACCTAGGATCCTCCATCAGTCCTTGCCCTCTTAGCTGCATCAACCTCTTGCCACATGAAGTATCCCTTTTACAACAGGTGATCCTTTATTGACTAAGCTCTTTCTTCATGCCTAGCCCCTTCCACAATCTAAATTTGTTGCTCCATACAATCATCCAAAACTATGTGTAACCTTGCCCTACTTAGCTCTTACTTAAGTTGATCTATGACTCTTGCATCCTTCAGATGTCAATGTTGATAGTACAACTCTTTTTCTTGATGCTTTTTTGAAGTCAGAGGAGTAGCACTTGATTCTCGGCCTCAGGTTGATAGTTCTGGTAAGATTCTTCTTCAACTATTCTCTATTTGTACCACTGCACTCGACATTTAACTTGTTGGGAACCTTATCACCTAACACCCTTTGATATTTTCACTCTCAAAGGATCATCTTGATGAAAGATTCTTGGACCATTTCATGATCGGTTGCAAATTTCCTCATTTTTACTGTTTGAGAGATAATTTGTTTGCAACCCAATTGCCTAAGAACTTGACCAGGGGTATAAGGTTGGGTTTTTCTAAGTTGATCTAGCACCAGAAAAGGATGATGGCAACTTAGAATCATGGTGTCACTCACAACAAGGTCATCAATGGCCCATTATACATCTTCGTTCCTCAACCCACTTAATACCGACATCCAAAATTGTTGTCCATTTCATATTTTGAAATGATTCAGATATAGCAACCAACTGTGAGAAGAGAATTGATTATTTTGGACTTTGAGATCTAGTTTTGTAGGGTTATAGACTTTAAGTAGATGTTTCATCATACATCATTGGAGTATTAGGTTGCAACCCTTAAATAAATGACTCCCACTTTGATATTTATCCAAGGCCCTAGAGATGTCAGCAAAGATCATGGGTGCTAAAGCATACTGCATGATTGACGTTCCTATGTGGATCACATAAAAGATGGCATGAGTAACAATTATCACACTTGGGTGGATAGCATAACTTAGATTATGTGGAAAGACTATAGATCCGAGCAAGCATACTGCAAAAGTAAAAGCCCATTTTTCCTTCCAAGTTTGCTCGGAGATGAATTCTTCTTTTAACTTCTCATAGAGCGGGATGTTTGATCCTTTGAGCCTATCCATCTAATTGATGTTGACTGGTGAAAATACTTTCTTAATTTTGTCCAAAATTCATGTCTCGGGAATTAAAATGTCACTGTCAGACTTGGACGTTCTCTTGTTACACATGAATACACTCTCATAACTTGCCACCACCTCCTCAATGGTCAGAGTCAATTCCACATCTCCAAAGCGAAGTATCATATGATCACTGTCTCAGAATTTAATCATTATTCCTGTTATCATGAAAAATGGTTTTTATTTAAAAATAATTCGAAAATCAAAAATTAGTTTAAGACTCAATTAATTTGATAAAAACTAATTCTCAAAATTCAAAAGGAAAACAGAGTCGCTACCTAATTTTATGGATAATTAGGAAATCATTGAATATTTAAAAGACCTAACAGAAAAATCTTTTAAAAATCCAGAAAAAATAGGTTCGGGTTCACATTTCCACTTCGAGAAGGTTTTACACACTCGAAATGGCCGCTAAATGCAGTTATCCGGCGATTAAGTGATTTGACTAACTTTTAACTTGACAAAGGTTGACTAATTTTGAAAGATTTTGATTTTTGAAAAGACTTTTGACCAAACTTAAAAAGATTTGACTAGATTCAACTAAACTAAAATCATTTGATTAAACTTGAAAAATTGACCAAATTTGAAAACTAAGCTAAAATGATAAAATAACATTTATATTATTATTTTTTTTATTTTTTTTTATATATTTCCCTACTTTTATATTTTCTTAATTTTTAATGAAGGCACTTTCTCAAAATAAAAAAAATGAAAATAATAATTTTTGACTCGCTGGAAATTTAATTAGATTGAAACCAATAAAAATTAAATATTAGCATTGAAACAAGAACAAATACATAAACAAAATAAAAGAAGAGAGTTATAGTGATCTTTTATCCCATTTAAAACTTTGTTGAATTTTTTGGGTCTTTTCCTTGTGTTGTTCATCCAAAGGGTCTTGATCCATTTCCTTGTAGTATCTACTGTAGATTGGGCTGACTCGAAAAGGAAGTTTGGACCTCCATGGCCCAAGAAATGCAAAATGGGGAGTAGTCCACCGTGGACTCGAAGGAGATTTCACATGCAACAAAGAAGTAAAAACATGAGTAACTCAAGAT
>JAOTQJ010058934.1:0-100233 GCA_025642045.1 Solanum sejunctum | reverse complement strand
ATATATATATTCGAGGGTATGACGGGGTCCTATCCCATCTTGTGGTCCGTTTTCTGTACCTAGAGGTCTGTGGATACGTGTTTGTGTGGGAAATTATGTTGGTATAATCTCGTTTGTATGATATGTTTGTTGGGCGGTTCTGCCGCAGCGGTGACCTTGTCGGCCCACATATGTGTATATGTATATATGTTCATGTTCATATGGCAATGTCTGGTACTGTTGGGTTCACTGTTTGCAGGTGGGGTTGGTTAGAAAAATAGAGGAAACTCTGTCAAAATTTTGGGAAATTCCTTAGCTGTTGTGGATAGATAATTTTGTATAGTGTATGTTTGGGTGCCCTATCGACACCAATCATGGCCCCCTATGTTGGGTCGTAACATAGGTATCATAGATTAAAGGAACACATTAAAGAAATCCACATACGTTAGCTTTGGAGAATAGCTTGATGAAGATTGGAGATGGTGACTTGAAGCTTGAATGAGATCCTTCAAATCCAGATGATTTTTGAGATTGAATTTAGGAGATGAAATATTGGCTATGTGTTTGAGTGAGTATTTGAGAATGTTTTGAATGATATGAGGGTAAAATAAGTCTAAGTATAGGTATTTTTAGGCATGGGAACACTTAGGCCCAAGACCTAAAAGTCTTGGACCAAGATAAAAAAACTGGCCAGAAAAATGAACTGAATGCCCTTGGCGTCTCATTCTATGGGCACAAAAACCTCACTAGAAGTCGATTTTTACGATTTTCAAATTTTGGTATGGTTGCTCTGAAATCAGGGTTAGACCCATTTTCCACTCTTTTGACCTCCGGAACAAGAATATGAAGTCAGATTTTTGATATCACATATTAATTTTTAGATATATGGAAGTTACAATTTTGGGCACTTTCGAGGCATATTTTCAGGCACTTTTGGGGTTTGTTTCAAATACAAGTTAAACGTCATTCCTCAAAATTTTTAGTTTTCATACTTAAAACATATCTCAAAATATTTTATAAACATCAAAATAAATGTATACATCATGAAAAATAAAATGCATGGAATTGGAGGTTCTTGGAAGAATTTCTTAATAGCTTAGGTTTGTATAGAATGGAATAAATGTGGATAATGATTTATCATATCCGCTTTCACTTCCTATGTTGCACCCCCAACTTGTTAGTTTCTCCAAAGCACTTTAACAGACTAGACTTTTTTATTCCTTAGCATTTGTATTTGTCAGTCGAGGATTTCAACTAGTACCTCTTCATAACTCAAATCCTCTTGAATGTTCAGATCATGCAAAGGAACTATGGAAGTTGGATCACCAACAAATTTCCTTAACATCAACACATAGAATACCAGATGAATCAAATGCAACTCATTGGGCAGATCTAACTCATATGACATTTTCCCACTCTTTTCATAAACTTGTGGTGCCCTACTACCTAGGGCACAACTTTCCTGTCATACCGAACCAGATCACTTCTTTCATCGGAGGCACCTTCAAGTAGACCTAACCACCAACTTGGAGTTTAAGTTCCCTTCTTCTCACTAACTTTGTTTTTTTTTGCATTTTTGCCCTTATGCTTTTAATTTTCTTCATACTATCCATCACCATGTCCAGTCCTATTAATGCTACCTCACTGACTTCAAACCACCCGATGAGTGACGTACATTGTCTAACATATACTGCCTGAAATGGCTCTAGCCCAATATTTGCACAAAAGCTATTATTGTAGCCAATCCTGATAATTTGTAAATGCTCATCCCAAACCCCTTAAACTCTAACTGGCATGCTCTCAACATATCTCCCAGCGTCTAAATAGTCCTTTCAGCTTGCTCTTCGGTTTGGGGATAAAAAGAAGTACACAACTTCACCCTAATGCCAAATGACTTCAAAAAGTAAGAAGTTATTTAAACTTCATGATCCGATATGATAGACAATGGTATCCTATGCAATCTCACCAACTCTCAGATGTACAAAGGGGCATAGTACTCGTCACTAAATATTGTCTTGACCAGTAAATAATGAGCTTACTTTTTCATGTGGCCAACTATCACCAATATGGAGTAAAAATGGTTTTGGTTCTTTTGAAAACCTACTATGAAGTCCATGTAGATCTCTTCGTGCTTCCAAATAGGAATATCAATGTCTTGTTTGAGGCCACCAGACTATTGGTGTTCAACTTTTACTTATTGGCAAATAGCACGTCCAAGGACAGACTGAGTAATGTCCTTCTTCATTTTATTTCACCAATAAATCTCCCTATTTTATAGTGCCAGGATGAATAGAGTGTGAAGAGTTGTGTAATTCTTGCACGATCAACTTTTTCAACTTACTATTATTGGGCACACACAACCTCCCTTGATGTCAGAGTATACCAACTCCCCCTTATAAGAGAACTTCTATTTTTCCATCTTTTACTATGGTTCTCAACTCAACCAAGTTGGGATAAAGTGTTGCTTAGACTTAACTCCATCAACGAAAGAAGATGCAGACCTATAAAGAACCATTGCACTACCACTTCTAGAACCTATGAACATGTTTGGCGAACTCCCCTTTTCCATCATCTTAGTTGTGAGATGTACTACCTATGGAACTCTACTAGAGGCATATCTACCACATTGGCCTTTCCAAGATGATACTTCACACTCATATTATAATCTTTGAGTAGCTCTAACTACATATATTGCCTCAAATTGAGATCCTTTTGGGTGAACACATATTAGAGACTCTTGTGGTTGCTGAAAACATACACATAAACTCCATACAAGTAATGTTACTAAATTTTCAAGGCAAACACCATCGTTTCATGCTCAAGATCATGTGTCGGGTAATTTTTCTCATGCACTTTCAATTGCCTTGTGTAACACCCCACATTTTACATATTATAGTTTGGTCAAATTAGCATCAATTCTTATGAGTGCTTGAATCTCGTGTTAATGGACGATATGTGATTCTAAATGCTTGACAGGGTTGAGGATATATATGTGTTGGTGATAAATTGAGGATGCAGCATCCCAAATGTAAGTAAAAGAATTGAGGTTATTGTATGACTTAACAATCTAGTAGGTTAGTCACCTACTTTCTTAGATTAAATTGATAGCTAAACGGAGATGAGACTCGATGCTGAATTTGTTCAAGTTTGATTATGAAAAAATTTCATGTTAAGTGTGTAACTTTTGCCCATGTTTTAGTATCATAAATGGACCTTATTTTCAGTCCAAGACAATTTTAAAAACGTCCAAAGTACACTACAAACAACTTGGCCATTCGGACCCAAAACCAACTAAGAAGAAAGCTGAAAATTAGCAGCATAAGTCCATCATATTTGAGACCCAATTAAGCACAATTTTGGAGGATAAGATGCTGTAATAATAAAGCATTAATGGGTGTCATTATTAGGTCAAAAGTGGAAGACAAAGTTGGTCAATTTGATCTTTAAAAATGGGCTAAGTGCAACACTAAATCATTCTACTAGGAAATAAAGTTTCAGCTTTCTTAAAGTCATTTGTCTTCTCTCTAATCCTCTTCACCAAGCTGCAAACTCAATTTTCTAAGGCTTTTGAAGGATATCCAGAACATATATGGCAAAGGGAAGCAATTACAGTTGTATTTAGTATGATTCCTTCGTGAAAAACAAGAAGTATATTATATTATCTTTGCTGGAAATTTGCTGGAAATTCTGGACAGCTTGTGTCCAGAAAGTTACTGCACACTTGTCTTTTATTTTGGTGACTTCTATATGGTTTTTGGACTTTATTATGAAGATACTTTGATTCTCTTAACATGGTTTAGTTTATTGATATTGATAGTATAGTTTCATCATGTAAAACAAGAAGTACATGCTATTATGTTTTGTTGGAAATTCTAGACAGCTTATGTTCTAATTATTGTTGTGAACGTTTCTTGTTGTTCAAGAGAATTTTATCTTACTTATTGGGTGAAATATGAAACAATACTTATTTTCTAACAATATATAGGTTGTTGGTCATGTAATTAAGTTGCTGCACCACTTTTACAGTCCACAAAGATGAGTTATTGTACAACGTCGTAGTTTCACTTTTAAAAGAAACTTGGAAGCTGAAAATTATAATGTGTTAATCCACAATCATAACCTATTTTGGGAGTATTTTGGACTAATTTAAGACTATTTTTATATTTAAAAATGTTGTATACTATTTTGGTAAAGTTAAGACAAGCTTTGGTTTTCTTGACGTCGAAGTATGGTGAAAGGATGTAGCGTTATGCCGCTTGTTTGTATGGTGTGAAGAATTTTTATGTGTTGGTTGTGTGGACTGTTTTAGGACTGACAAGAGTTTGAAAATACGATATTGAAGAATCATCTTTGCGTCATTATTTGAAAGATTGTTGTCCGGGAGGTCATTTTTGTGATATTGGACTACCTAGAATTATTGTGTTGATGCTAATGCTAGTCTTATTGATTAATTACTATAGCTAAATATTTGAGAGAAACTACAACCACTCCAAGGCTACTTGATTTCGTATCACTTGGCATGAAACAAAGATCCTTCGGTAAGCAAAGGCATTTATCTACTCCAGCATGACAAATAAGCCATACCTCCAATATTTAAAATATTCATATGCTCTTATATATAGTTGTCTTAAAATCTACATACATATATGATACTAAGTACATGAGTTGTTGTTTCTAAACAAAGTTCATGAGTTACTTCAGTTCAGACGTATTTCATTGTTTATGTAACATACTCTTTTCATTTACATATTGTAATGTATGATTACTTACATGGAAAATGCTGCATATATATCCTTTATTTCTCCAATATTATGACTACCAAAAGAATAATCTCAAAGGTAATAAAAAGATAAAGTATACAATTTTGATAGGTGGTAGGTAGAAGTAACACCTATCCAGGGACGATCCTATCACAGGTGGTAGCCCGAGAGGGTTAAGGAAGAACCTAGAAACGGATGATCCTGACATCCCGAGGGGTAGAAGAATCACCTAGCTAGGGAAACATCTTATTACTAGGGGTAGCCCCAGCGGTTAAGGAAGAACCTAGAGTGGGATGAACCCGATACAGTTCACCACTGATCAGTTGGCCATTTTTATTACATCTGTGCACAAATTTTACAGTACAGATATTACAGTAAAGGTAAAGCAATATAAAGAACGTAGAGTATATGATTCCAAAGTATATCTAATAGTGGTCTCTTATCTTATACTAGAGCATAGTTTCATTTGAATTGTACTTCTTATACAGTATTTGCTTCTTTACATATTCAGTACATTATCTCATACTGAGTCCCTTGCGGCGGACCTGCATTTCATGTTGCAGGTACAGGTGCTAATAGATCTTTCCAGTAGAGTTCAGGACATTCAGCTGTTTTTACCAAGCTCTAGGTTGTTCCGGAGCTTTGTCCGTATTTTGAGTTTATATGTTTGCATTATACCGTTAATTCATAAAGGGGCCTATCCCAAATATCTATGGATATTTTCTCTCGGCTAGAGGCTTTGTAGACTATATAAACTAAAGTGTGGTCATTTTTCGTACTTTAGACACCGTGCCCCCAATGGCCTAGTCATACGCATCTCCTTTTAGCTTGTTATCACCGTTTATCTCCGTGTAAGCATGCCAAACATAGAAAGTTACTTATAGTATATAAACAAGCGCATAGATATAGGTTGATTCTCCCGAGCTTTATCAGCAATGGGTGACAGTCCGCCCTAACGGCAACTTGGGGCGTGACACCTTGAAGCATAGGCAATCACATTACCAATTTGTATTAACACAACCTAACCCAATCCTTGATGCATCACCATACACAACTAACCCATCATTCCCTTCTGGCAATGTCAATATTGGGGTTGAGGTGAATCGATCCTTCAATCTTTAGAAACTTCTCTCACATTTATACGTCCACATAAAGTTAGCTTTCCTTTAATCTAGCAAAAACTCGCATTTGTCAAACTTTGGATAAAGCTTCTGCTCCCTAAAGGTTTACAATACTACCCTCAAATGTTCCATATGCTCTTGTTCACCTTAGAAGTAGATAAATATTTTATCAATAAACACCACAATGAATATGTCATGGAAGGGCTTGCACATCCTATTCAGGAGGTCCATAAATATCGCCAGTGCATTAGTAAGGCCAAGCGACATCACTAGAAACTCCTAGTACATAATTCTCTCTTAGGGGCATCACTTCTCTCACTCTCAATTAGTGAAAATGGGATCTTAAATCAACTTCAGAGAAATGACTATCCCCATGTAGTTGATCAAACAAATCATTTATTCTCAAAAAGGGATACCTATTCTTGATGATAACCATATTGTGTTGCCAATAGTCAGTGCACATACCAAGTGACTCATCCTTCTTCCTTATAAATAAAATTGGGGCATCGAATAGAGACCAGTTAGGTCTAATGAAACCCTTCTCCAACAAATCCCTCAATTGGTCTTTTAACTCCTTCAACTCTGCAGGAGCCATTATATGGAGGGATTAAGATATGCTAAGAATTATGTAATAGATTGATACATATAGGAAGAGCACTCAACAATTCATCTAGAAAGATATTAAAGAACACATTTACAATGAGTACAAGAGTAATTACCCTATTTAAAATATTTCCAACCTCCACCATTAATTTACAAGCCAAATATCACCATAGAGTAATTACCCTATTTAAAATATTTCAATCAAAGCCTACATAAACTGTTCTCGACACCTCACACCATAAGTACAAGATTCTATATACTTAAAAAAGGTTAAGAAATCCACTTGCCTTATATAAAGTCTTGATTCATGTCAATTCCAAGGTTTTTCCCCTTTCTATGATACTCCAGTTCACCAAAATCTATTCAAATATAGCATCACAATTATATAATAAATCTAACGACACTAAAATCAATTAATTTGGTGAAATGGTAAAATGGTCCAAAAACTTTATCATCAGAAAATATCATTGAAATCTAAAAATTTATAAATAAAAATCTTCCCCAAGTGATAAAGAATTTAACCGCCGAAATGATTTCCAAAATGGAGCTAATATGAGGAAGAAATCGCATATTAAAGTTGTTGAAATACATTAAAAATGCTGCAGCAAGATTGGTAAAAGTAGATTTTACCTCAAATGAAGCAACAAAGTCAATGTCTAAAGTTCCCAGTGTGTTATCCTCGGAAAATTATACAATTTTGTCATTTGAATCGCTCAAATCTGATAAAAATTCAGAGAGAAATCACTGGTTGAAGTTTGGGGAAAGTTTGCGATCTTCTCTTCTCTTTCTTGGAGAAAAGCCCTAATTTTTGCAATCTTTTAAAGTGAAAGAACTTGGAAGGACATTGATTGAAAGGATTATCTTTAATTCTTTAAATGTTGACTTAACCTCTTTAGAGTTCTTGAAGAAGAACCATAATTCTTGAAAAAGAAGGGTCGAGAAATCCTCTCTTGGGATTCTTGAATTTGTTTTCTTAAAACCCTAGGTTATGATTTAAAATATTATTAGAACTTCATGAATAGATGAAGAAATTTGAGTTAGGTAGATTGAAATTCATGAAGAATGCCTTACCTTGAGGAGGAATCTTGGAAACTAATCCTAACTTGATGATTTTCTTGATGATTCTTGAGGGTTTATGTTTAAGAGAGAAGGAAAAGGGTTTTAATCATGAAAACTGATGTTTTATATGTTTTGGAGAGTATCAATAGAATCCTAAAGGTTTAAGAATAATACTACCCTAAAATTATATAGAAAAAAATGTCATTAGCTCATCCAGTGAGGGTCCGCGATGCGCTCCGGGTGCAGACTTTCGGACAGCGATGCACCTCTTTACTAAAATGGTCATAACTTTCTACTATGAACTCTGATTAATGTAAAATTAGATGCGTTGGAAAGATAATTCGAATATTTTTTATTTGACATATTGTGAATCATTCAAATCATTATAATTTAGGCGATATGGTCATTGGAATTTGACCCTTCTATCTACTCATACGAAAACTTAGTTGCTCGAAATTCTTTGAACTTGGCTTGATGTAAAAGATCCCTTATGACTCTAAATCACACCTAATATAATTTAAATACATAGGAATTGATACTTGCACGTATATACAACTTACAAGTCATTGGTTTACCTAATTTTTCTAAGATCATACATTAGAACTACGACCACATATTAGCTCTAATTCTATTCCTATACTAAGAAATTGACTTTAACACTTATACTCAATTAAGATTCATTACCTAAAATGCTATATCCTATGAAGAATGGCTCAATCTTATCTTTAAAGAAATTGGGGTGTTTTAGAGATACTTCTACTTGCCCACTAGTTTGGGGATGATATGGGGTTGCCACACAGTGCTTCACACTGTATCTTTCAAGGAGGACTTTGAACAATCAATTCCAAAAATAAGAACATTCATCACTAATAATTGCCCTAGGTGTACTGAACTTGGATAAAATAATTTTTTAGATAAATCCTGTAACACTCTTACACTCACTGTTTGGTAAAGCTACGACCAAAACCTACTTGGAGACATAATAAACTGCAACCAGATTATACTTGTTACCATGCGAGCTAACAAATGGTCCCATAAAATCAATGCCCTAAACATTAAACAGTTCAATGACCAAAACAGGATTCAAGGAAAGTTCGTGCCTTTACGAAACTTCGCCCTCTCTTTGACATCTATCAGACGACTTTACATAGTCATGTGCTTCTTGATTAATAGATTGCCAATAGTGGCCATATGACAACACCTCGTAAATAATTCGATCTCTACTATTAGGGCCAGCCACCAATGAAAAGTGACATGCTTAAAGAATTCTCATCATCTCTACTTCTAGAACATATCTACGGATGGTCCCATCAGCATAGATGCGAAATAAATATGGCTCATCGTAGAAGAACTTTTTTGCATCATGCATAAACCTACGATGTTGATGGGTGTTTAAATTAGAGGTAACTATATCACTCACCAAATAGTTAGCATAGTCTGCAAACCAAGGTATAAGATCATATGATGCTACCAGAATTCTTTCATCAAGGAATGAGTCATTTATGTCTAGCCCATCATCAACTTTCACCATAGCCTCATCTTCCAATCTAGAAAGGTGATCAACCACCTAGTTTTCTAACTCTTTTCTATCAATCATGTCAAAATTGAATTACTGAAAGGGAAGTACACAATCAATCTTTGTTTTTAATCCTTCTTTGCCATCAGATATTTGAGTGTCACATGGTCTGTGTGCTCAATCACTTCAGCTCCTAACAAGTACAAATAGAATTTTTTAAAGGCAAACATCAATGCAAGAAATTCTTACTCGGTCACAGTGTAATTCTTTTCAGCCACATTTAGTGCTTTGCTAGCATAATAGAGGATGTAATACTATCTCTCTTCATTGCCCCAACACCATGCCGAGTGCCACTCCACTCGCACCACACATTAGCTCAAATAGTTATGGCCAATCTGGGCTACAATAATGGGTGCTGTAGTTAGCCTTCTTTTAAATTCTTCGAAGGCGTGCATGTATGAATCATCAAATAGAAACTTGGATTCTTTTTCTAGCAACTTTCATAAGGATTGTGAGATCTTGGAGAAATCCTTTGTGAAACGATGGTAAAATTTTGCATAGCCTAAGAAACTTCTGATACCTTTTACAGAGATCGGTGATCACCTCAATTTTGGTTTATCCACCTCAGTTCCATTGCCCAAAATTCTATAACCAAGCACGATGCCATCTTTGAGCATAAAATGACATTTCTCCCAGTTTAGCACCAAGTGACTCTCAAAACATCTCTGCAACACATCACACAAAATAGACATTTTTCAAAAGATTAGCCAATGACACAGAAGTCACCCATGAACACCTCGATAGTGCTTTCAACCATGTCAAAAATATAGACATCATGCAACTCTAAAATGTAGTTAGAGTGTTGTGAAGTCCAAAGGGCATTGTCTTAAAGGCAAAAGTACCATAGGAATATGTGAACATTATTTTTATAGGAAATAAAAATTTGATTATACCCGGAGTACCCATCAAGGAAACAATACCATCCCTTTTCTGCCAGTCTATCGAGCATCTCCAAAAAGGGCATAGAAAATGGTCTTTTTCAATGGAAGCATTTAATTTTCTATAATCCATTCACACTCTCCATCCTGCGATTGGTCATGGGGATCAACTTGTTCTTTGCATTAGGCACCACTCTGATACCACCCTTCTTTGGAAAACACTGCACTGGACTAACCCACTCACTATCAGCAATCTAGTAGATTACTCTTGTATCTAGCCACTTGGCGATCTCTTTTCTCACAACATCTTGAATTAGGGGGTTCAACCGCCTTTGATGCTCAATACTCGGTCTGTAATCTTTGACTAATTGAATCTTATAAGAGCATATCCCAGGGGAAATGCCAATGATGTTTGTAATAGTCTATCCAATGGCTCTCTGGTACAGCTTGAGGACTGAGACTAAGGCTTCTATTTGAGCTTCACTTAAATCTGCTACAATGATGATTGGTAATGTACTATTCTTACCCAAGTAGGCATATTTCTGAAGCATTGGTAATGCCTTTAACACTAACTCTTGTGGCACTTCTATAGAAAGCTTTGTAGGTGGTGTCTCCCTATTGCATAAATCCAACTCCATCCTTGATTTTTGCCTTGTCCCAAATAACACTCCAAGAGCATTTACCATTTCCTCATAATTAGGAATGTTTTCACTCACAAAGTTTAGCAACATGGTGCCAAATGATCTGCACCAAGCCTCAATTTTATAGGAATTTCGGCTTCCTCTTCCTCATCAGATAAAATCATTAAGATGGCTTGGAACTCCCACTCTTCTCATCATGCTGACCCACTAGATCCTTCATCCATTTGGCATGTCCTGGCATTTTTCTAGCGCCTAAACTAAATGAAGGTCTACTGACAATTATTTAAGCATTGCCAAAAACTAGTGACACTTGCCTTCCTCCTTTTTCTTTCCAAGCCTCTATGGGAAAAGGGGAGGGGGCGTAATACTTTTTGTATTGCTCTTCTGCGTTACATACTTAGGTTCCTTCATTCATTCTCTTCTTGTGGTTCCCATTTTTCACCTTTTGCATTGAGGGATCTATTATGCTTTTACCACTTCTCGTCATCACTACCATGCAATGCCCTTCAATTTAAGGCTTTTCATGCATGTTGCTTGATAGAGTGCCCTTTTGGAGTTGGTTCAACTATGAAGACATTTGTCCAAATTTTTATTCAAGTTGCTTGATTGCCAGCGAATAAAACCCTATTTTCTGATTTATGCTTAAAATATCGGTCTTCATTACCTTCAAAGTCTTATCATGGTGATCCGCCCTCTTTAACAATTTATAGAACATTTCTTCAAATCTTGAACTACTTGATCTGACATCATGGTTATGTGGTGGTACATAGGGACCATTTTTGTAGACTTCTCTTCTACCCGATTCTGCATTTTGCACTCCTTCTCGTTCATAGTATCCACTCCTATTATATCTGTATGCCCCTTTTCAATTGAAGTTCCTACCTTGATTTCCGAAACCTTGTCTCCAATAATCCGATGTGGATCCTTAGTGGTTGTTCCAATAACCCGCCTCTTGGTTGCTCATAAAGCATGCATCCCCATCAAAGAATTGATAATCATAAATCGGAGTCCTTGGGAGTTGATGGGTTAGCGCTTGCGCACTTGCTTGATTTTGTTTTAAAGCCATGTCCATGCTCATATAGAGTTGTGTTGTTCTATGATCTTTTCATTCACCTATGCTTACCCATTATTTATGGTAACCATAGAAGAGCTCTTTGTCGTACCCCTCTTACTTTAGACCCATGCTCGATTGGTCTTCACCACTTATTCAATTCTCTCAGCAATAAGTTCAAATTCTTGATCAAGAAAAACACCGCCCATTTTCGTGTTGGCACATGCTTTGCTATTTTCATGAAGTGCACTACAAAAGATCTTGACAAAATCATCATCAACAATCTTATTATCTAGGATTATTCTCAAGCATTTGGTGAATCTCTCCCATGTTAATTTGGTCCTTAAGCTTCAGTTTCTTTGACCTTGGGAAATATATTTTAAGGAATATCCTCTGTAGCTCATCCCAACTCGTGATGGTACCAGAAGGAAGCTTAGACAACCATATGGATGCATTGCCAGTTAATGACAATGGAAACAACCTCAATCTAAATTGTCAACAGAAATATTTTGTGTCCCCATGACACTTTTGCATACAAAGACAACGTTTTGGAGATGATGGTGGGGATCCTCTAACAGTAGCCCTATAAATAATCCATGGTTTTGGAGTATCTAGAGCAATCTACTTGAGACTACAAACATAGCATTTGCTGGTAGAGGGGGCAATACTATAGAGCGAGGAACATCCATCGCCATGGAGTTCCATTGGTATTAGTTCCAACCATAAGCATTCCCATTGAAGTCCCTAAGTTGTGTTCTATTATCCTTTGGTGGAGTCTCCTCTCCTCTTATATCTTCATCATTCAGATTTATCTCCTCCTCAATCGCAATATCTTCGTTCACTTGAGCCATTCTTTAGAAAAGTTTATGGATGTCCAAATTTATCAGACGTAAAGGTTCACCTTAACTCCTTGTGTTAGGCATACAACCTGACACGCCCTGTAACTAAATTTGAACACAAGAAGAAAAAACAATAGCAAAATACACAAGATTCTATAAATCAACAATAGAATTAACTAGTAGTAAAATCAAATCAAACCTAGTTATATTCCCCAGCAATAGCACCATAATTTTATGATGATGGTCACGGTCCAATAAGAAAGCGGTCACTATAAGTAATTAACCTAACTGAGGTTTGGATCAAATCCACAGGTAACACAGGGTTTGACTATAGGATTGCACTACTAATTATTTCTACTAGCTATAACTAAAATCTCTAAAAAGGTTTTTCTTTGGTGATTCAAAAACAACATAAAATAAATGCTAGCTAGAATAAGACACTTGGGAATTGTGTTCTCCATGGTTCCTCAACTCAATTACCTAAGATAACATAACTACATTAGTGAATCACATGTAGGACGGTAATATATATTCTTCTAGCCCTCTTGTGAGGGTAAAGGTCAAATGTCACCATGGCACTTGGTTGGCTACCATGAAGTGCTAACTAACTGTTACCTATTATCCCACTCAACTTCCCCTTGGTCAGGTTTGGTCGATTAGGTGCAAACACATCAATCAAATCTTGTCATTTACTTCTCTTTTACTATTTGTCACTATGTTGGTTGTGATTATGATAGTAGGCAGGGTTGGTGTTGGCCACCACCAAACAACATTAATCATGAAGGAAAATAAACAATACATGCAAAAACCTAATCATAAATATACATAAAAACAAGGTAATTTCAAGTCAATTAACCATGGATCCCACAACCCCAAGTTGTGGGTGCTTAGCTATTCATGGCTAAAGCAAAACACATAAAAATGCAATAGGAGACATAGTTGAGAGTTTCATCAATAAAAATAAAGGAAATAGGCACTACAAGTTGCAAACCGATAAGCTTGATTGATCAACAATGCGTACAAAGAAAGATTTGCAATTTTCCAAAATGAATGTTTCTAGGAAAAACAAATAAACTACTCTAAAACCTCAGAAAAGCTTCAAAAATATCTTGGAGTAGTTTCTCTGGTCGACCCCTTCAAAATAACCTAACTTAAGCTATATATAATGTGTACCAAATAACCCTAAAATTTGCATTGAAAAGATAGCTCATAGCAAATAAGTTTCACAGTTATGACTTATAGGGGAACCTGTGAGTCATAGTCGGGGTCTTGTATCAAGATCTTTGCATCTTAGACTGAACTAGTATAACCCATAAGTATGAGTCATTGCTTGGGATATGAATCATATATTGATCTCATAGACTTGATCTTCATTTTCTTGGTTCAACATTTTAGCTCTCTGATTCTTGCTACGAGTCCACCTATACAAGTCATAGAGTGTCTTACAACTTGTATGCTAGACTCTTAGGAGTGACCTTCACTTGGTAGATTTTTGATTTTTAATCTCTGATTCCTCCAATGACATAACCTATGACTCGTAGTGTGAGCTACAACTCGTAGGTAGGCTCATATGCCTTATGCATCAGGAAATTCTATAACTTTTCTTCAAAATCATGCCCACCTAACTTTTCTACATTATTAACACAAAAAGACATCAAAACACAAAAATGTTACTTTGAGAACTTACAAATATCTTGCTTTAGGCACCAAATATGTCGTATTATCATAGCACATCACTCTTGTTTATGTATATGTATTTTGATTATGTTGCCTATCTTTTATTGAATTGCATCCTATATACTTAGTACATTCAAATATACTAACACATACTCTATTCCTACATGATGTTACCATGTAGGAACCGAAGCTCCACTTGATCATCGTCCTCCTCCATGTGGCTAGTACTATCTTTTGAAGCAAGCTTGGTGAGTCCTCAACTATGAGGACCATAGCTATTGATCCTATGTTATACAAAGACTCTTTTATTTGATTGGATGCTTACAACTGTGAGGATTAGCCCAAAAAGTTATTTTGGCCCTCGTCCAATCCATGCTAGAGGTGTTATTTGACAGGTTATGTATTTATGCTTTGAGCATTGACTCCTTTGATGATTTATGATATAAAAGGCTTCCCTTAGACCCTTACCCTTATTTACATTATTTTATTGTCATTTAATAGCTTCCATGACCAAGGATGTGCAATTCATATGTTAAGAGGCATGTTTGGGGTCCCTTTGGCTCCCCATTTTCCATGTCACATCTAGGCCCTAGGCTTGGGTCATGACATAATCACTTAAGACCCTATAAAAAGGTTCTCCAGTACTTACCCAAATATTTCATCCAAAATCAAGTGTCTGAAGCTTAATTCTATATCTCAAGAACTCTATTCAAGCACCAAGTCTCTTTCAAGACTATATCAACGAATCCCCAAATTTAGGTATGTGGGTTTCATCCATTAGGTACTTTCACCCATAGAGGACAACCTTCCTATTTTATGAAAATTATATGATTTCAAGTTGCAGTATCTATAAGTATCATTTAATATAGATTATGAGTATAAACAGTGTTAGGGTTTTATGAAATGTTCATCTATTATGCATGACTATCTATTTGAAGCTTATACCATGAGTTGATTATATCTATTGAGACTATGCATGTTTTGAGCTATGAAACTATGATCTATTGCGAGATTTGATAATAGATTTCAAGGTACCCTACATGACAGTTTTACATTATGTTGGTGGATTGATTTGCATTGAGATTTCTCACATGATTTCACTATTGAATTGCATGAATTTGTAAAAGCATTATACATCCACCAAGTGTTTGATAAAATATCAAGTCAAGAATTCTCATGTTATTAACATATTTTACAAGTCAAGTGACTTCATGATGAATATTGGCTATCAAGTGTTTAATGAATTCATGAAATTATCTAAGATTTAGCAAGTATTAAGCTAAGCCCTATTTTAAAGAATTTACCTCTAGTGAGCCATTCATATTAAAGCAAAGGTTCATATAAGATTATGATCTGTTCTCATAATTCAAGTTAGGCTCACCTTTATAGGTTAAGTATGTTTAGTAGATACTCATGTCATGATTCCATATATATGATAAGCTATTAAAGTATGATTATTCAAAGTATTCCATGGGATTACACTTAGCACCGATGGATTAGAAGTCAACATGGACTATCTTCAAGTGTCCATACTCCTTTCCTCAAACTATGTTCCAACATACGATTATGTTATACCCGTGCTATACTAGTGGATTCATTTAGTGAACTCTATCATAAAATCCACCCCAAAATGGGATAGGTTCACATAAGGGAGCTTACTTCGCTAAAATAGGACAGACTCCCGTAAGGTGAAGTATGATTTACCTTGGCGAATAGACCACCTCTTTACCGATGAGCGGTAATCATTGAGATTCCAAGTTTTAGCTCGCTTGGTATTACCCTTTATCGATTAAGATTTTTTTCCACATATGTATCAAGATCTATGCAAGTTGAATTATTTCTAAAAATGTTTTACTTCAAGCATTGACCATGCATGCCATATTGAGATTATACTTATCTATTGCCTATTTCTATGCATTTTGATTATATTGGCTTATGTTTTGTCACATTGTATCCTATATAATTAGTACATTCAAATGTATTAATTCATACTTTATGTCTATATGATATCACCATGTAGGGGCCGAAATTCCTCTTGATCATCCTCCATGTGGCTAGTGAGATTATTTATAGATAAGCTTTGTGAGTCCTCATGTTCGGAAATACTATCTACTTTCTCTTACTATCTTTATGACTTTTTTATGTTGAAAATTTGACATTATGAGGGAGAGCGCATAAAGTGTGTTGTCCCCCACTCCAATGTATGTTTAGATGTGTTTTTGGACTATTATGATGAATTTATGCTATAAGCTTGACTCTTTATGCTTTTATTATACCAAAGACTTCCCTTAATCCTGCTTCCCCTTTCTATATTATCTCTTGTTATTGTTTACATTGCTTCCACGACGAAGGATGTGTGATTGATATGCTAAGAGGCTTGTTTCAGTCTCTTTAGGTTCTCATTCGCCATGTCATCTTTAGGTCCTAGGCTTAGGTCATGACAAACTTAGTATCAGAGCACTAGGTTGTTAATGGTTCTCAAAATCCAAGATACCACATTGATTAGAGTCTTATTCATGATTTTAAAGAGCGCCACTACTATGAGTAAGAGGCTATGAGGTGTTTTAAGAAATATTTTTCTTCTTCATGATCTATGTCGTGCAATATAAGTTAAGGTATGGATTTTCCCTAATGAATGTTCTTTCTATTCTAAATCATTCCAATTTCGAGAGGAATAACAACCCATACATATGAGGAGTATTCGGCTTCTCCTGCTCCTCAAGATCCTCAAGAAGGAGGGGTGAGCAAAGAAGAATTTTGAGATGCCATTACAATATTGGCTCATGCTATGACAAACCAAATCAACCAAGGGGACCAAGCCCCTCATGCTCCTACTCTAGCCTGAAGGGTATGGGATTTTACTAGGATGAATCCACCAGAGTTTTATGGGACCATGATGGATGAGCACCCCTAAGGATTCATCGTTGAGTTGTATAAGTTATTATCTGTTTTGGTGGTTAATTCAAAGGAAAAAAAGAGTTATCGGCCTACCAACTCAAAAAGGTGGCTTAAATTTGGTTCACTCAATGTAAGATAGAGAACGTGAATGATGATGTTGTCCCTTGGGAAGATTTCAAAGCCTCATTTCTCAGCTGGCTCTTTTATATTAAGCTAAGAGAGGCGAAGAAGGTGGAATTTATGAATTATAAGCAAGGGTTCATGAGTGTGAGGGAGTATGCCCTCAAGTTCAATCAACTCTCTAATTACACTCCGCAATTGGTCGCTGTCCTAGGTCTAGGATGAACAAATTTATGTCAGGTGTATCTAACTTGCTTAATGAGGAGTGTCATACTACCATGCTAGTATGGGACATGGATTGGTCTCGGATCATGACATAATCCGAGTAACAAGAGAGGTAGAATCTTAGAAAGAGAAAGGTTGGTGAGTCCAAGAGGGCTCAATTTAAAGGTGGGTTCCTAGGTTCTAAGGGTGGCTAGTTTCCTCAGGGCTACAAGTTCCAAAGGCAATTGTTATCCAATGCTTCCAACAAGAGGTTTGTGAAGGATAGGGTGCCTAATCAAGGATTCCAAGTTGGTAATGAAGGGGTGACAAAGCCTAGATGCCCAAGGTATAAAAAGAATCATAGTGGTCATTGTTTGAGAAATTTAAAGGCTTTCTTTGGTTATGGAGAAGTTGGCAACAAGGTTATTTATTGTCCTAATGCTATACCTAAAGGTAAATATGGTTGTTCTGAAGGACAAGGTGTTAATATGGGCCAAAAATGAAGGGAACATCATCAAGGAGGTGCTCCAAGGCAAATAGATTTTGTGCTCCTCAAGGAAGACAAAGAGTTGATGAGGTGTCCGATGTTGCTATGGGTATGTTAAAGGTTTTTGATTTTGATGTGTATGCTTATGTAGGCTCAGGTGTCACTATTTGTATAATTACTCCTTTTGTTGCCAAAAAGCTTCATATTAGTCCAGAATTACTGTCTGAACTTTATGAAGTATCTACCCCCATTAATGAGTCCATTGTTGCTAAAAGAGTCTACAGAAATTGTCCTGTGTTCATTTTGAATCAATATCTTGCGTTATGATTTTGTTGAATTAGATATGGTGGATTTTGATGTCATTATTGGGATGGATTAGTTGCATGCATATTATGCTTGTATTGATTATAGAAACCTTTAGGTTAACTTTAATTCCCCAATGAGCCTGTTCATGAGTTGTAAAGTTGCGATGTGGTGGTCTAGGGTAGATTCATTTCTTGTCTTAAAGCCCAAAAGTCTATTTTCTAATGACTGTTTCTAACATCTTGTAAGGGTTAGAGATGTTGAGTCTAAAGTCCTTGCTATTGAGTTGGTTCTTGTGGTTAATGAGTTTCTTGATGTGTTTTCCAATGAGCTTCCTGGTGTTCCTCCAGAGAGGGAAACAAATTTTAGCATTGACCTCCTTCCCGATAATCAACCCATTTGTATTCCCCCTTTCCATATTGCCCTGAAGGATTTAAAGGAACAAAGGAGGGATTTGTTGGAGAAGGGTTTTATAAAGCATAGTAAGTCACCTTGGGGTGCACCAGTGTTGTTTGTAGAGAAAAAGGATGGTTCTCTTAGAATGTGCATTGATTACAGGCAACATAATAGAATCACCATCAAGAACAAGTACACTCTAGCAAGGATTGATGACCTTTTTGATCAACTTTAAGGGGCTAGTCACTTTTCTAATATTAATCTTCGGGTCGGGTATCACCAAGTGAAAGTGAGGGAGTATGACATTCCCAAGATGGCTTTTTGGACTAGGTATAGGAACTTTGAGTTTGTGTTATTGTCCTTCGGGTTAACAAATGCACCGGCTATATTTATAGACCTCATGAATAGGGTCTATAACCCCTAACTTGACTTGTTTGCGGTGGTTTTAATTGATGATATCTTGATTTATTCTAATAGTGAGGAGGAGCATATGGACAACTTGAGGGTGGTGTTGTAAATCTTGAGGGAGGAGAGGTTTTATGCAAAATATTAGACATGTGAGTTTTAATTTAAAGAGGTTGCTTTTCTAGTGCATATAATGTTGGGTGATGGCATTAAGGTGGATCCTAAGAAGACGGAGGTGATTAGAATTTGTCCTAGACCTTTGACTCTATTGGACATTAGAATTTTCTTGGGTTTGGCAAATTATTATCGGAGGTTTGTAAATGGTTCCTCTTCTATTGATATAAAAGAAGAGTGTGATAAGAGTTTCAAAATCTCATATGTCTAAATTAATATAATAGAAGTCAAAATTTGTCTGGACCAATGAGTGTAATAAGAGTTTCAAAATTTTGAAAAATAAGCTTGTCTCAGCTCCTTTCTTGACTCTACCAGAAGTGTTTGAAGGATTTGTTGTATTTGTGATGCCTCAAGAATTAGTTCCGAGTGTGTTTTGATACAAAGTGTTAAGGTGATAGCGTATGGCTCTAGACAACTTAAGGTGCATGAGAAGAATTATCCCACCCATGATCTTGAATAGGTAGCCATGGTACTTGCCTTAAAAATTGGGTGCCAATACTTGTATAGGGTTCATGTTGATATTTTTACCGACCACAAAAGTCTCCAATATTTGTTCAACCAAAAAGGATCTTAAGTTGAGACAAAGAAGGTAGTTAGAACTACTTAAAGATTATGATATGAGTATGCATTATCAGGCCAACAAAGCTAATCTTGTTGCCAATGCTTTAAGTATGACGTTTATAGGTAGTCTAGCTTATGTTGATAATGGTGTTAAAGAGGTGCCCAGAGGGGTTTACCGGTTAGCTAGATTGGTGGTTAGGATAGATAAAGGTGATAATGGGGATGTAGTAGTTATTGATGGTTCTAAATCTTCATTGATTGAGGAGGAAAATTCAAAATAAGATCTTGACCCTGCCTTACTAGAGTTGAAGGCCTTTGTGAGAGATGGTAAAGTGGAGGTCTTCTACCAAGGGGGAGATGGTGCCATTAGGTACCAAGGTAGATTCTGTGTACCAAATGTGGATGATTTTAAAGAATTGATCTTGGAGGAGGTCCATAATACATCTTATTCCATTCACCTTAGTTCTACAAAGACGTATAGAGACTTGAGGAAGTGTGTTTGGTGGGGTGGTATGAAGAGACACATTGCAAAGTTCATATTTAGATGTCATAATTTCCAACAAGTGAAAGTCGAATATCAAAGGCTGGGTGGACTAGCCCAGGAAATAGAATTCCTACTTGGAAGTGGGCAGAAATCAACATGGATTTTGTGGTTAGGTTGCCTGGGACTAGGAAAAATTTTGATTTTATTTGGGTTGTTGTGTATAGAATGACAAAGTCGGCTCACTTCCTAATGGTCGAACCTACTTATGGTGCCAAAGATTATGCCAATTTGATTCATGAGTTGGTTAGACTATAGAGGGTGCCCTTCTCTATCATTTTGGATCATGGTGCTGAATTTACTTCTTACTTTTGGAGGTCCTTCCAAAGAGGTCTTCCTACCAAGGTTAAGCTTAGCACGACCTTTCTTCCTCAAACGGATGGTCAAGATGAGAGGACTATACAAACTCTTGAGGATATACATAGAGCTTCTATTTTGGAGTTTAAGGGTAGTTGGGACGAACATCTTCCACTCATTGAGTTTGCGTGCAGCAATAGCTATCACTCAAGTATTTCTAAGGCTCCTTTTTAGGATCTTTATGGTAGACATTGTAGATCACCAGTTTGGTGGTTAAAAGTGGGGAAAATGGCTTTTCTAAGTCTAGATTTCATTATGGAAGCCTTGGAGAAAGTGTGGTTGATTAGGGAGGGTTTGAAAATATCTCAAAGTGGACAAAATTCCTATTTTGATGTGAGGAGAAGAGATCTTGAGTTTAAGGTTAGTGATTGATTCTATTTAAAGGTCTAACCCATGAATGGGATGGTCCGGTTTGGCAAGAAGGGGAAGTTATGCACAAGATTTGTGGGTCGTTTTAAAGTATTGAGGAGAGTGGGTAAGGTTGTATATGTGTTTGAGTTACCTATGGAGATCAAAATGGTGCATCCAGCCATTCATTTGTCTGCGTTGAGAAAGTGTGCGGGTGACCCAAATACTATAGTGCATTTGGAGATTGTGGGTGTAGTAGAAGATAATTTGACTTATGAGGAGATCTTAGTGGAGATTTTAGATAGACAAGTGAAGAGGTAGAGAGGCAAATATGTAGATTCCATCAAGGTCTTTTGGAGGAACCAACAAGTTAAAAGTGCCACATGGGAAGCTGAGGTGGAAATGACGATGCGATAGCATATCTCTTCCACTTTACTCAAGTCAAAGATACTAATTAAAGTCCCCTATATGATTTGAAGTCTTAAGTTTCATCCCTTTATGTCATTTTGCGTGCATACATATTTGTGTTGACTAGTATAAGGTGATTTAGACATTCATGTTGAGATTTTTCAAAATGATGTTTGAATACATTGGTTGCATTCATATTGGGCTGAAATCTTCATGATTACTTCTCTTATATAAATTTCTTTGACATTCGGGTACGAATGTTCCCAAAGGGAAGATATTGAACCACCCCAAAAAGGCCCCAAAAATATGCTTCAAATATGCCCAAAATCGTAATTTTCGTATATCTCAAAATCTATGCGTGATATAAAAAATTTGACTCATATTCTTGATCAGGGGGAAACATTGAGTGTGACATGACTATATCCTCGATTTTAGAGGATGCATAGAGAAAAATAATTTTTGCAAAATTTTCAAGGTACCCTACATGAGGGTTTTACATTATGTTGGTGGGTAGATTTGCATTGAGTTTTTCCCCATGATTTCACTCTTGAATTGCATGAATTTAAACAAGCATTATACACCCACCAAGTGTTTGATAAAATCTTAAGTCAAGAATTCTCATGTTATTTACCTTTTTTATAAGTGAAGTTACTTCACAATAAATATGAGTTACCAAGTATTATGAATTCATGAGATTACCTATGATTAAGCAAGTATAAGCTAAGAACTATTTTCAAGATTTTACCTCTTGTGAGTTGTTTATAATAAAGCAATGTATGATTTTGATATATTTTCATGTTTCAAGTTAGCCTCGCCACTAGAGGTCAAGTATGTTTAAGAGATACTCATGTCACAATTCCATGTATGTGATATGCTATTAAAGTATAATTATTTCAAGTATTCCGGGGCATTAGACTTAGCACCGATGGATTAGATATCAACGTGGACTATCTTCAAGTGTCCATACTCCAATCCTCAAACTATGTGCCAACATAGGATTATGTTATACCCATGTTATACTTGTGGTTCCATTTATTGCACTTTATCCTAAAATCCTCCTCAAAATTTGATAGGTTCCCATAAAGGGGGTTACTTCACCAAAATAATGCCTATTCCCATAAGGTGAAGTATGGTTTACCTTGGCAAGTATACCACCTCTTTACCGATGAGGGGTAATCATTAGAATACCAAGTTGTAGCTCGCTTGGTATTATTCTTTGTCAGGTGAGGTCTGTATCAACATATGTATCATGATCTATTCAATTTGACTGATTTATAAATATGTTTTACTTCTAGCATTAACCATGCATGCCATATTGAGTTTATATTTATCTATTGCCTATTTCTATGCATTTTGACTATATTGGTTTATGTCTTGTTGCATTGAATCCTGCATACTTAGTACATTCAAATGTACAAATTCCTACTTTATACCTACATGATATCACTATGTGGGGACCTAATCTCCTCTTGATCATCCTCCACATGGCTAGTGAGATTATTCAAAGATAAGCTTGGTGAGTCCTTAAGTTCAGGGATACTATCTACTTTCTCTTCCTATCGCTAAGACTTCTTTATGTTGAACATTTGACATTATAAGGGTTAGCCCAAAAAGTGACTTGGCCCCCCTCCATTTTATGTTTAGAGGTGTTGTTCGTATATGATGATGTATTTATGTTATAATCTTGACTCTTTATGCTTTTATGATATTAGAGACTTCTCTTAGTTTCATTTCCACTTTTTGTATTATATCCTATTATTGTTTACATTGCTTTAGCGACCAAGGATATGTGATTGATATATTGAGAGACATTTTTGTGTCCCTTTGGGTTCTCATTTGTCGTGTTATGTCTAGGCCCTAGGCTTGGGTCATGACAAACATTGTAACACCGCATCGATTAGAGTCGTATTCATGGTTGTGAAACGCCCCACTAATATGAGTAAGAGGCTATGAGGCATTTTAGAAACTGTTTACCTTCTTCATGATCTATGTCGTGTAATGGAAGTTAAGGTAAGGTTTTTCCATAATTAGTGTTCGTTTATATTCTCGATAATGCCAATTTTGAGAGGAAGAACAGCCCATACACCCGAGCAGCAACCAACTTCTCCCACTTCTCAAGATCGTCAAGAAGAAATGGTGGACAAAGAAGAATCTTGGGATGCTACTGCAATGTTGGCTCATGCTATGACCAACCAAATCAACTAAGGGGCCTAAGCCCCTTCTGTTCGTACTCCAGCGTAAAGGGTGAGGTCTTCACAAGGATAATTCTACCAAGAATGACGTTCCCCAAGAATTCATCGATGAGGTGTATAAGGTGTTATCAATTATGGGGGTTAATTCAGAGCAAAAAATGGAGTTGGTGGCCTACCAACTCAAAGGGGTGGTTCAAATTTGGTTCACTCAATGCAAGATGTAGAAGGGGAATGTTGCTGCTATCCCTTGGGAAGAGTTCAAAGCCACATTTCTCAATCTGTTCTTTAATATTGAGCTATGGGAGGCGAAGATGATGGAATATATGAATCTTAGGCAATAGTTCATGAGTGTTAGGGAGTATACCCTCAAGTTAAACCTACTCTCCAAGAATTCTCTATAATTAGTTATTGAGCCTTAGTTACTGAGGAGTGTCATGCTACCATGATAGTAGGGGATATGGATTTGTCTTGGCTGATGACATATGCCAAGCAACAAGAGGGGGAGAAGCTTATAAAGAAAAGGGTTGGTGTGTCCAAGAGGGTTTGATTTAAAGGTGAGTTCCAAGGTTTTAAGGGTGGCCGGTTTCCTCAAGGACATAAGTTCCAAGGCCGAGCGTCATCTAATGCTTCCAACAAGACGTTTGCAAAGAATAGGGTGCCTAAATAAAGATTCCAAAGTCGTAATGAAGTGATGACAAATCCTTGATGCCCAAGGTGTGAAAAGAATCACAGTGGTCCTTGTTTGAGAAATTTAAATGCTTGCTTTAGTTATAGTGAAGTTGGAAAAAAGGTTATTAATTATCATAATGCTCAATCTAATGGTATACATGGTCCTTCTCAATTACAAGGTGCTAATGTGGGCCAAAGTGGATGGGGAGCACATCAAGGAGGTGCTCGAAGGCAAAATTGATTCTATTCTCTTCAAGCTAGACAAGGTGCCTATGAGGTGCCTGATGTTGTTACCGATAATTTAAAGTTTTTTTTTATTTTGATGTGTATGCTTTGATAGACCGGGTTGCCACTCTTTCTTTTATTACTCTGTTTGCTACCAAAAAGCTTCATATTAGTCTCGAATTGTTTCGTGAACCTTATGAAGTGTGTTACCCCATTGGTAAGTCCATTCTTGCTAGAAGTGTCTATAGAAATTGTCCCATGTTCATTTTGCATAAAATATGCCTTGTGAATTTGTTGAATTAGATATGGTGGATTTCGATGTCATTCTTGGGATGGATTAGTTACAAGCATATTATGCTTCTATTGATTGTAGAACCCATAGGGTTATATTCCAACTCTCTAGTGAACCCATCCTTGAGGGGGAAAGTTGTGATGTGGTGGTCAAGGGTCGATTCACTTCTTGTCTTAAAACCCAAAAGTTGATTTATAAGGATTGTCTCTATCATCTTGTGAGAGTTAGTGATGTTGAGTCCAAAGTCTTTCTTATTGTGTCCGTGGTTAGTGAGTTTCTTTATGTCTTTCCAAATGAGCTTCCCGATGTTCCTCCTAAAAGGAAAATCGGATTATATATATAGCTCCTTCCTGATACTCAACCTATTTTTTTCCCATACCGTATTGCCCCGGCGGAGTTGAAGGATCAATTGAGGGATTGTTTGGAGAAGGGTTTGATAAGGCCTAGTAAGTCACCTTGGGGTGCAACAGTGCTATTTGTAAAGAAAAAGGATAGTTCTATTAGACTGAGCATTAATGACCAACAACTTAATAGTCTACCAAGGATTGATGACCTTTTTGATCAACTTCAAGGGGCTAGTCACTTTTCTTATATTAATATTTAGTCCAGGTATCACCAATTTAATGTGAGCGTGTGTGACATTCCAAACACGGGTTTCTGGACTAGGTATGGGCACTTTGAGTTTGTCTTTATGTCCTTCAGGTTAACTAATGCACTGACTATATTTGTGGACCTCATGAATAAGGTCCTCAAAACCTAACTTGACTTGCTTGTGGTGGTTTTTATTAATGATATATTGATTTATTCCCCTAGTGAGAAGGAGCATGTGGAGCACTTGAGGGTGGTATTAGAAATCTTGTGGGAGGAAAGATTGTATGCAAAATATGAGAAATGTGAATTATGGTTTAAAGAGGTTGCTTTCCTAGGGCATGTACTATCAGGTGATGGCATTAAGGTGGATCCTAAGAAGATGAAGGTGATTAGAAATTTGCCTTGACTGTTGACTCCATCTGACATTAGAAGTTTCTTAGGTTTGGCGGGTTATTACTGGAGGTTTGTAAATGGTTTCTCTTCTATTGCTTCTCCTATGACTAAATTGACACAAAAGAAGGCAAAATTTGTATGGAACTATGAGTGTGAAAAGAATTTCAAAATTTTAATAGATAAGCTTGTCTCCGCTCCTATTTTAGCTCTACCTGAAGGGTTGGAAGGATATGCTGTATATTGTGATGCCTCAAGAATTGGTTTGGGGTATGTTTTGACGCAAAGTGGTAAGTTGATAGCGTATGCCTCTAGATAACTTAAGGTGCATTACAAGAATTATCCCACCTATGATCTTGAATTGGTTGCGATGGTATTTTCTTTAAAAATTTGGCATCATTATTTGTATTGGTTTTATGTTGCTATATTTACCTACCACAAGTCTCCAATATGTGATCACCCAAAAATGATCTTAACTTTAGACAAAAAAGGTAGTTTAAACTACTTAAAGATTACAGTATGAGGGTGCATTATCACTCCAGTAAAGCTAATGTGCTGGCCCATGCGTTAAATAGGATGTCTATGGGTAGTTTAGCTCATGTTGATGATGGTGGCAAAGAGCTGGCTAGAAAGGTTCACAGGTTGGCTAGATTGGGGGTTAGCTAGGTTGGATGAAGTTGATAATGGTGGTGTAGTGGTTGTTGATAGTTCTAAATCTTCATTGATTGAGGATATAAAGGAAAAACAATATCTTGACCCCGGCTTACTAGAGTTGAAGGCCTTGTTGAGAGATGGTAAAGTGGAAGTTTGTTCCCAAGGGAGAGATGGTGCCCTTAGGTACCAAGGCATATTGTTTGTGCCAATATGGATGATTTGAAAGAATTGATCTTCGAGGAGGCCCATAATTCATCCTATTCGATTCTACTTAGTTCTACAAAGATGTATAGATACTTGAGGGAAGTGTTTTAGTAGGGTGGTATAAAGGGACACCTTGCCAATTTCATATCTGGATGTTACAATTTCCAAGAAGTGAAAGTCGGGCATCAAAGGTTTGGTGGCCTAGCCCAAGATATAGAAATTCCTACTTGGAAGTAGGAAGAATCAACATGGATTTTGTGGTTGGGTTTCCTAAGACTAGGAAATATTTTGACTATATCTGGGTTATTGTGGATTGAATGACAAGGTCCGCTTACTTCCTACCTGTCAAAAGTATTTATGGTGCGAAAGATTATTCCAATTTGTACATTCATGAGTTTGTTAGATTAGATGGGGTGCCCTTCTCTATTATTTTGGATCGTGGTGCTCAATTTACTTCCCAGTTTTGTAGGTCTTTACACAGAGGTATTGGTACCAAGGTTAAGCTTAGCACGAACTTTCATCCTCAAAAGAACTTAGAGCTTGAGGATGTGCTTAGAGCTTTTGTTTTAGAGTTTAAGGGTAGTTATGATGAACATCTTCCAGTCATTGAGTTTGCTTAAAACAATAGCTACCACTCATATATTGGTATGGCTCCTTTTGAGTCTCTTTAAGGTAGGTGTTGTAGGTCACTAGTTGGGTGGTTTAAAGTGGGAAAATGGCTTTTCTAAGACCGGATTAGGTCACGGAAGCCTTGTAGAAGGTGAGGTTGATTAGGGAGAGATTTAAAATAACACAAAGTAGACAAAAATCCTATTCTAATATGAGGACAAAATATCTTTAGTTTAAGATTTGTGACTGGGTCTATTTAAAGGTCTCGACCATAAAGGGTATGGTACGATTTTGCAAGAAGTGGAAGTTAGGCATAAGATATGTAGGTCCTTATAAAGTTTGGAGGAGATTGTGTAAGGTTGCATATGCGTTGGAGTTTCCTATGGAGATGGACATAGTGCATCCAGTCATTCATGTGGCCATATTAAGAAAGTGTGTAGGTGACTAAAGTGCTATAGTGCCTTTGGATGTTGTGAGTGTAGTAGAAGATAATTTGACTTTTGAGGAGGTCCCAGTGGAGATTTTATATAGGTAAGTGAAGAGGCTGAGAAACAAATACGTAGTTTCCATCAATGTCCTTTCGAGGAAGGAACAAGTTGAAAGTGCCACATGGAAAGCCGAGGTTGAAATGAGGAAGTGATAGTAATATCTCATCCGTTCTACTAAAGCCAAAGGTACTAATTAAAGTCCCCTATATTATTTCAAGTCTAAAGTTTTAGCCCTTATGTCATTTTGCGTGTATTCATGTTTGTACTGACCTATTTAAGGTGATTTTGACACTCATGTTAAGATGTTTGAAAATGATATTTAAATACATTTCTTGTATTCAGGTCGAGCAGAAATCTTCATGATTACTTCTCTTAAATATATTTCTTTGACATTCGTAGACAAATGCTCCCAAAGGGGAGATATTGAAACGACCCAAAAATGCCCCAAAAATGTAATTCAGAAATGCCTATAATCGTAGTTTCTATATTTCTTACAATTCATGCCTGATATCAAAAATCAAACTTCATATTCTTGATCAGGGGGCTAAATTGTGCGAAATAGGTATAACCCAAATTTTAGAGGACCTATAGAGAAAAATAATTTTTCCAAAATTTTCTTATCAGTGTGTATCCATGAATAGACAACAACGTGGACTAGGCACGAATCAATGTAATTTTCTCCTTCGCGATGGGTCCGCATCACAGACTAAATGCGGACCAGTTTAACTTTCTCCTTAGTTTTCCATTTCGGTGCAAGGGCTTTGGGGTCATAGCCCCATGCCCATTTATAGTTGAAAACACCTACATTTAGCCTTTTTTCAACTCTATAACACTCAAGACCGTCTCAAGAAAAACCTCTCCTAGACATCACCAAAGATTTCATCCAAAATCAAGAGCTACTCATGTCATGATTCCATGTTTACGATAAGCTATTAAAGTATGACAATTTCATATATTTTGTGAAAAGACTTAGCGTAGAAAGATTGGACGTTAGTGTGGACCATCTTCAAGGGTTCATGCTACTTTCCTCAAACTATGTGCCAACATAGGAATCTATTATAACCTTTCTATACTAGTGGTTCTATTTAGTGCACATTATTATGAAATCCTCCCCAAAATGGGATAGGTTCCTATAATGTGAAGTATTTTTTACCTTGGCAAGTAGAATACCTCTTTACCAATTACAGGTAATCATTAGGATTCCAAGTTGCAGATCTCTTGGACTTACTCTTTGTCAGTTGAAGTCTCTTCCCACTTATGTGTAATGATTGATGCAAACTAAATGATTTATAAACATGTTTTACTTCAAGCATTGACCATACATGCCATATTGAGATTACACTTATCTATTTCCCATTTTTAAGCATCTTGACTATATTGGCTTATGTTTTGTTGCATTGCATCCTGCATACTTAGTATATTCAAACACACTAATGCATACTTTATGCCTACATAATATCAACATGTATGGACCGGAGCTCCTCTTGATTATCTCCTACATGGCTAGTGATATTATTCAAAGATAAGCTTGGTGAATCCTCAAGTTCAAGGAAAGTATTTAATTTCTCTTGCTATCTCTAAGACTTCTATATGTTGAACATTTGACATTATGAGGGTGAGACCGTAAAGTTTCTTATCCCCTGCTTCATTCTATGTATAGAGGTGTAGAATATCGTGATGTGTTTATGCCATAAGCTTGACTCTTTATGCTTTTATGATATCAAAGACTTCCCTTAGTCCAGCTTCCCCTTTTTATATTATCTCTTGTTGTTGTTTACTTTTCTTTTGCGACCAAGGATGTGTGATTGATATGCTAAGATGCTTGTTTAGGCCCTTCTGGTTCCTATTCACATGTCAAGTCTATGCTATAGGCTTGGGTCATCTCAATACTTCAATGTACGACTATCTCCCGATTGGCCTTATTGGCCAAGGCTTTGGCCAATAGGGTTAATATAAATCAAAACTCTGCATAAAACACTCTACTATCCTGTGGGAGTGGAAGAACATATTGTTCGAGAGTGTCTTAGTAGTGGGGATCTCTTCATGGCGGTATAATCTAGAAACAAGATAAAGGCCATCCTTAGATAACACAAAACCATATTCAACTCTAAGGCACATGAATAAGAAAGAAGGGAAGACTTTCCTAAACCATTTTATAGCCTCTCACTCAAGATAATTACATGCTTCACTACCTTGATTGAGACTCTATGCTATATGGCATGCAACGACATTCGAGGAACATTTTAGAACCTTATGCTCTAATACCAAGTTTGTAACAACTCGACTGATGGGGCTACTAGTCGCATGACAAATAAGATATCCGAAGACACCTCAACCAATTCTTCTTAATCATATTAAGAATTCATACGCGTTTAATAAGAATATTTGCGAGAATTAAAGGAGAAGACACTATGGGCCATTGTAGCAATAAAGCAACATTAAAAACTTGTGGAAATAACTAACATCTACATCGATGGATAGGACTGATAGTGGTCGGTCTCTATCATATAGAAAAGAATCCATAATTGTGCAACATAGAATGTCAATTCCTCAAAAGGGCTACAAATATATTGTGTCAAAGCAATTCTAAGATACAAGAACGAAAAATGGTAGAGACCCAAACTAAGGGATCGCCATAAATAACAAAGCTAGTCTTGAATGCTATATACTAGCCATGTGCTGGTGGAGGTATGCCTTTCCATACATTGTTAAATCATATAGGCAAAATATGCATTAGTACATTGGGATGTATCATAATGCCATCATTCATAAATAGAACATATAAGTATATATGAGATAAGAGATACATAAAGTGAGCTTATGTACGCACAAGCAATATGACTCAATATGAACAAGCGTAAATGCATGAGAAATAACATGCAATGAAAACATAACATAGAATTATAAACTTGTGGAAGTAGACCTTAATCGATATTTAAGATCATGTAAGCTATAACACCCTATGATGGCATGGAGTCCATCTATTTCGCATGCATCATAATAATAGAAATGACATATGTGGATCCACTAGCCTAGTACACAAACGCTCTGTTGCTATCACATAGTTAGGTACATTGAGGATTAGTATAATAAAGGCTCTGTTGCTATCACATAGTTATCATAAAGCAATATGCCTAACCTGTAACTACCCCCAAAAAAGAGCCCAACAATGTGTCTGGAAATACCCAGAATTTTAATTTTCATATATATCAAAATCCACTCATTTTTTTAGAAAATATGATTTTGGATTCTTATTCAGTAGGTCCAAATTAGGGGGAAGAGGGTCTAACCCCGAATTAAGAGAAAAGATTGAGGAATTAAAAAATACCAAAGTGCGATTTTAAGAGGGGTTTTCATGTCCCCCTTGCGATGCGCCCCTATGTATTTTGGGACAATGTTTTTCAGCTTTGATTCAAGAATTTATGCCTTGGGCCTAAAAGCTCCCATACGTGTTTTTTCCTATACTTAGTCATATTTCACCCTCATACTACCCTAAATATTTTCCAATACTTACTCAAGTACTTAGTCATATTTTCACTCCCAAAAATCAAGAACCAAATCCTTATCCTAAGATAAGGTTCTCCTTCAAGTTTCTTCTTCAAGCTTCAAGTATCCATCTGCAATCTTCACCAACTTCATCTTCAAGCTAAGGTATATAGGTTTCATTCATGGGTTCCTTTTACCCATGATACCCGAGCCTCCTTTTACATAAATTGCATGATTTAAATTTGATTTACAAATGGATCTTGATTATTATGAAATTCATTGCACATTATGTTAAAGTTATGTAAATATGTAACTGTTTTGCTATGTTTTTAGCTATAAATCTTTGATCTATTATAAGATTTGAGAAGGAGTTTTGATGTATATATTTTGAGGGTGTTGCAAGATGTTGGTCGATAGTATTATAGTGGAATTTCATGCATGATTTAATTCCTATATTTCATGGTTTTACACTAGCGTTACACACCCTCAAAGTGTTTGTTAAAATGTCTAGATATAGTTTCCTAAGGAAATAAAGGCCCAAAGCATGGGATATGATATGAATGATTTTATGATGATGAAATGAGCTTATGTATAGGATATACTCTACATAGAGTGTTGCATTAGACCATATCCGATTCGGGGGGACAAAAGCCTAGGTAACCATGTCGCGGGTTTATACTCATCAACCATATAAGGGTTTTATACTTCATCACCGTGTTGGGAAGTGGTTATTACCATCAACCATGTGAGTGATTATAACACACAACCACCATGGGATTTATACCTTGAATAGCTAGCTTGGTCTCTTCGATAAATATGATATCCTATATGAGCATAACTATTTAAGTATATTTTACTTAAGCATTAATAATACATTTCGTATTATGTATTATGTCTAGTTCTTAAAATTATACATTTTTATTATGATGCCTATATATTGTTATATTGCATCCTACATACTTAATACATTCTAACGTACTAATACATACTTTATGCCTACATGTTGTCACCATGTAGGAACCGGTGCCCAAGTTGATCATCCTCCTCCACGTGACTAGTTTGGTGCTATTCAAGCTAGTTGGTAAGTCTTCCACTTTAGGGACCTAGTATAGGTTTCTTCTATTATGAATTAAGCCATTCTTCTTTATTTTCTATTTGACTATGAGGGTGAGCCTAGTTACTTTGTCTTGGCCCCCGCTATTATCTACATTGTAGCAGTGTTTTTTGGACATATTAAGTCTTTCTGATATGAGTGTAAGCCTTGTCTTATGATATGATATTATGCAAGCTTTCCCCTTTGCCCCGTTTTCCCCATTCTTTTATCTTTGATGCTTGATTTATTTCTTCCGCGACTAAGGATGTGTAATGTTGCTTTATGAGTCTTACTTAGGGTCCCTTCTGGTTCCCCTTGCACCTTGTCACATCTAGACCCTTGGCTTGGCTCATGATATAACACTTATTGATATTGAGATCCATCATGGGGTCATCATCAATAGTCTAAACATACATATATACTTCTTAACATAGTTGTGGGATATCATATGTAACATTTAATAACATAAATATCTTTAAATCATCATAATTATGTATATTAACTTCCAATATGTCTTCAACCAAAAACATCTCAAGTTGAGGCAAAGAAGGTGGCCAGAACTTCTCAAAGATTATTCAAATTATCGTGTATCATCATCTGGGTATGGGAAATGTAGTGGCGGATGCTTTGAGTCAAATGTACATGGATAACCTAGCTCATGTTTATGGTAGTGGTAGGGAAATAACTAGGGAGGTGCACAGATTTGCTAGATTTGGAGTTAGGTTGGAAGAGATTGGTGAAGATGATGGTGTGTTTGTTGTTAATTGGTCTAAATCTTCATTAGTTGATGAGATGGTAGCAAAATAAGATTTTGACACCTCCTTTCTTGAATTGAAGGCTTTAGTGAAGGAGGTCAAAGTAGAGCTTTTCACATAAGAGGGAGATAGTGCCCTTAGGTACCAAGGTAGGTTGTGTGTGCCTTATGTTAATGGTTTGAGGGAGAAGAACCTTGATAATGTCCATAATTCATCTTATCCTATTCACCCCGATTCCACCAAAATGTATACAGACTTGAGGGATGTATATTAGTGGGGAGGTATTAAGAGGTACATTGTAAAATTCATTTCTGGTTGCCATAGTTTTCAACAAGTTAAAGTCGAACATCAAAGGTCGGTTGCCTAACCCAAGACATAGAGATTCCCACTTGGATGTAGGAGGTGATTAATATTGATTTTGTGGTTGGATTTCCCAAAAATAGAAAAGGTTTTGATTCCATTGGTGTGGTGGGTTATAGGATGACGAAATTGGCTCACTCTCTACCAGTTAAGATCACATATAAGGCTAAAGAGTATGCAAGATTATACATCCATGAGTTAGTGAGGTTACATGGGATTCCTTTATCCATCATATCAGATCCTGGTGTACAATTTACTTCAAACTTTCAGAAATTTTTTCAAAGGGATCTTGATACCAAAGTTCACCCTAGTAAGGCCTTCTACCCTCAAACGGATGGCCAAGCTGATATAACCATTCAAACCATTGAGGATATGCTAAAGGAGTGTGTATTAGAGTTTAGGGGTAGTTGGGATGACAATGTTCCTTTGATTAAATTCGCATACAATAATAGCTATCACTTTAGCATCGATATGGCTCCATTTGAGGCTCTTAGTGGGAGATGTTGTAGATCTCTAGTAGGTTGCTTTAAGGTTGGAGAGGTGGCCTTATTGGGACTAGATCTGTTGATGGAGGCTCTTGAGAAGGTTAATATGATTAGGTAAAGGTTGAGGACAACCCAAAATCGTCAAAAATCTTATGCTGATGTAAGAAGGAAAGACCAAGACTTCCAAGTGGGTAATTTGGTCTGTTTGAAGGTTTCTCCAATGAAATGTGTTGTCCATATTATAAAATAGGGAAGCTCAGTCTATGGTATGTTGGTCCTTATGAGGTGAGTGAGAGGGTTGGCAAGGTAGCTTATGAGTTGAAGTTTCCTAGAGAAATGAATTTTGTTCACCCGGTGTTCCATGTCTCTATGTTGACAAAATATGTTGGTGATCATAATGCCATTGAGCCTCTTGATGTTATGGGTTTTGTTGAGGATAACTTGACTTATGAGGAGGTTCCAGTTCAAATCTTTGATAGGCAAGTAAATACATTAAGGAACAAATAGGTGGCATCCGTTAAGGTCTTTTGGAGGAACCAACAAGTTAAAAGTGCTACATAGGAGGCCGAAGCGGACATGCAAAATTGTTTTCTCATATTTTCCACTCCACTCAAGCATAAGGTACTAATCCTAAGTCCCCTACACGATTTCAAGTCCCATATTTTTGCCCCTAAGTCATTCATATGCATTCATGTTTAAGTTGGTAAACTTATGATGATTTTACACTTATGTTGAGCATTTGAAAATGGCATTTTATATGTTATGCTTCATTATTGTTGGTGTTGATTTGTTGATTTTCACTATTGTCTTATACTTCTCTTTTACATTTGGGGACAAATGTTCCTAAGGGGGATATGTTGTAACGATCCCCCCAAAAGTGCCCAAAAATGTGCCTTGGAATGCCCAGAATTTTAATTTTCATATATCTCAAAGGTGGTTCTTTATTTCCAAAATCCGACTTCGGATTCTTGTTTAGGGTGTCCGAACTAGGAGGTATAGGGTCTAACCATGATTTAAGAGTAAATATTTAGTAATTACAATATTCCAAAGTGCAATTTCCAGAGTGTTTTTCACGTCTCCCTCGTGACACGCCATTGTGTATTTTGGGAAACTGTTTTTCTAGATTCAGTCTAAGACTTTAAGTCTTGGGCCTAAAAGCTCCCATACATGTTTCTACCTATACTTAGTGATATTTTACCCTCATACTACACTTAACAATTCTCAATACTAGCTCAAACACTTAATCATTTTTTCACTCCCCAAACTCAAGTCCCAAACACTCATCCTAATCCAAGGTTCTCCTTCAAGTGTCTTCTTTAAGCTTTAAGTCTTCATCTCCAATCTTCACAAAGTTCATCTCCAAACTAAGGTATGTGGGGGTTTTTCATGGTTTTTTTTACCCATGATACCCAATCCTCCTTTTACATAAATTTCATGACTTAAAGATGATTTACAAATGTGTCTTGATTATTATGAAATTCACTAAACACTATGGTAAAGCTATGTCAATGTGTGACTATTTTGTTATGTTTTGAGTTAGAAATCATTGATTTGTTGTTAGATTTAAGAAGGGTTTTTGATGTATATGTATTAAGGCTGTTAAAAGGTGTTGATTGGTAGTTTTACAATGAATTTTCATTATGATTTCATTCATATATTTCATAATTTTATACTAGCATTACACACCCTCAAAGTGTTTGATAAAATGTCTAGATGTGCTTTCTTAAGGAATTAAAGGTCCGAAGGATAGGATACGATATGAATGATGTTAAGATTATGAAATGAGCTTATGTATATGATAGACTCTATATAAAGTATTGCATCAGACCATACCCAATCTGGAGGGACCAGAGCTCGGGTAACCATGTTGGGGGTTTATACTCATCAAACATGTGAGGGGTTTATACTTCGTCACCAAGTTGGTAAGATGTGATTACCATCAACAATGTGAGAGCATTATACTGCACAACCACCAAGGGGTTTGTATCTTGAACAACTAACTTGGTCTCTTTTACACATATGATATCCTATATGAGCATAAGTACTTAAACATGTTTTACTTAAGCATTGATCATACATACCATATTGTTTATTATGCCTATATCTCAATAATGATGCCTATCTATTGTTGCATTGCATCCTACATATTTAGTACATTCAAATGTAATAACATATACTTTATGACTACATGATGTCACCATGTAGGAATCAATGCCCAAGTTGATCATTCTCCTCCACGTGGCTAGTTTGGTGCTATTCAAACTAGTCGGTGAGCCCTTCACTTCGGGGACCTAGTCTATGTTTATTTTATATGTATTGATACATTCATCTTTATTGTCTATTTGACTATTTGGGTGAGCCAAGTTACTTTGTCTTGGACCACGCTATTATCTATGTAGTAGAGGTGTTTTTTGGACATGTTAAGTATCTACGAAATGAGTTTAACCCTTGACTTATGACATGATATTATGTAAGCTTTCCCCTTAGTCTTGTTTTCCCCATTCTTTTATCTTGGATGCTTGATTTATTACTTCCACGACCAAGTATGCGTAACAATGCTTTATGAGGCTTGCTTGGGGTCCCTTTGGGTTTCCCTTGCGTCGTGTCACATCTAGGTCATAGGTTTGGGTCGTGACATAACCCTTATTGACATTGAAATCCATCATGGGGTCATCATTAATAGTTCAAACATGCATATATAGTTATTAACATAGTTGTGGGATATTATATGTAGCATTTAATAACATAAATATCTTTAAATCATGACAAGCATGTATATTTTACTTAAGAAAATTAAAGAAAATGTAAACCACATAAAAATTAAATTTTAAGGGTAAAAGGATACCCATGAATCAACTCATATAACTAGAGGAAACGTAGGTGAAATGAACTCGAAGCTTTGAGGAAGAAACCTTTGAATTCTAGCCTTTGCCCTAGCTTGTCCTTGAGAGCGTTTGCCTTAGAGAATTTTAGAAATTGAAAGATTGAAGGAAATAGTAGGGTCTTGTGGTTTTATGGCTGATTTAGGCCCACTTTGTTTCCCAAAACAGTGTAGTGTAGGGATAAAATTAATAGAAGTGACAAAACTCCGCCTTGTTAAAACTGCCAGATTCAACCTAAAAAACCTAGCTTACTGGCCGCAAGTCCATCTACAAGTTGTAGGTCCCTTTCGTCTAGTAACACATGAAATTCTTAAAAATTGACTTTGCTGGACATATAACCATGAACCCTTGTAATTGGCCATGTAACAACTATGGGTTGTGGTTGGACTTGTCAAGCCCTTCCACATTTAGCCATTTCCTTACTTTTTCTGGTCTTATTCCGCAAACCATCCTACAGGCCACGTTTTAATTAACAGGCCATCTAGTAACACATAGTTCACCTTCCAGTAAACTTCGAAATTTCTTCATGTTTGATAGTCTCAGTCCTGACCCTTCCTAATGATCATAACATATCCTATGGGTCATCATATGGTTCTTGGGTTACTGCACACTTGGAAACGTTTCCCCTTCCTGAAGTCTCATAGTTAAGGACCAATTCTATGGGTTGTAAGTACACCTATAGGGCATAAGTTGCCCTTGTGCGCCAAATATTGGGTCATTTTAGGCTAACTTTTCTGCACACAAAACTCCTAAACTAGCTGATATTACATTCCACCAACCAAGAAGACGCCTCACCAATAAGGGAAAAAGGAATACAAAACTTATGGTCTTTTGTGTAATGCCATAGAAGGCAAATGATTCACACAAAGCTATAATATTTTGCAAGTGCTCATGAGGGTCTTCATAAGCTAATCCTCCAAATAAATCCTTCATTTGTAGAAGTTAGAGTATCAGGCTCGTCACATGGAAATTGGAATCATCACCCAATAGAGGTAGGCAAATTATACAGCCCTTCTGATATTCATAACTAGCGGTTCTCCATTTTGATAACCATCATTCATCATCCTAGCATAGCTTGAAATATCATATTCCTCACTCATATTTTCACTTGAAAAGATCACAAAAACCTCAAAACGGAAAATTAAAGTGAACAACTATTAAAAATAAGTTCAAAGTAACACTTTAATAAAATAATCTAATGACAATCCCCAACAACAACTTCATTTATGATGACGTTCAAACACACCTCCATTTAGAAGTATGGACTATCGTTGATAATATATTTACCTAACTATGAGTCTTTGTTGAGCCCACATGGATTGGGAGTTGCTCAATTCTAATCTTGAAGTAATTGATCGAACTAATTAATTGTAGTCATTTTAAAATTGATTGAAATATACTAGAATGACACCAATTTCACAATTTAAACATTTAACTAAAATGAAGAGAAGGAAACATGTCAGGTGTAATGGCCCTTAGTTTAGGATCCTTGAGTGCAGAAAACTCGGCTTGAAAATTACCAGAAGTCAAGTTCAAGAGGGTGATTTACAACCCGTAAGTGTATTTGCAACCTTCAATATTTAGTCATTAAATATGAGATATCAAGAATGGGGAAACATTTCCAAGTGTGGGGTAGGTAACCCACGGACAAAGTGATAGTACATAAGAGACATTATGCTCTGCAGGTAGGGTTGTGAGTGAGGCTAATAAACATGAAGAAAATTCAGTTATTTCTGAGATATGACCTACATATTACCAGACATCCCATGAAATAAGATACGACCATAGGGTGGTCCAGAGTATGAGACATAGAAAATAAGAAAAATGGCTAAGTGTGGGAGGACTCTATGTTTGTGACCCACACCTGGGGTCTAGGAGTGAGATAGCGAATGGGAACTCGAGAGTCCCCAAACAAGCCTCAAAGTATCCAAATCATATCATCAGTTTGGAAGTGTACATAAACAATAAACACATAGTTCTAAGGGAGGAAAAAGTAGGACTTATGCTATGGGGATGTCATAGGGATAGGGAGTAAGGTGGATTCACATAATAGATTAGCACATAAGAACTAAGGAGCGGGTAAGTTTGACTCACTCTATGGGGATAACTCGGGACTTAGAATCTTCCACATTTTTACATCACAAATCCATATCATAATAGTCATAAGCAATTCATAATAACCATATCCAATAGACAACTATAATAATAAACTCCAAATGTCAACACATAACATATATCCGTACAAGAGTCTACAAGATGTCCAATATTGCCTCAAGTCATAAAATGGGATAGGGCCAAGACATGCCCCGAGCTTACCCTCAAAGCAAATAACATAAAAAGTACATCGTAGGTACAGGAATGGTTCCTTGTCCTTGGAAGATAGGACTCACCACAAAAATTATCTCAAGATCCAATCTAGCCGTCATAGAGTGGATAAAGGTCATCTTCGACCCCCTGCATTGTTAAATCATATAGTACATATCCAAAGATAAGTATCTAACTATATTCCATGAAATCCATTATGCATGGAATGCATAATGATTGTATAAAGAGAGGATGAGACCTCAACCGTCATATCAGACCAAGTGAGCTATTTATTGGAATCTTGATATTATCATCACATCAAAAAAGAAGTGGTCCACTTGCCAAAGGTAAACCATGCTTGTCCTTACGGGCCTCCCATTTTGGAGCCTTATGGGTTTCCCATTTCAGATATAATTTTTAGTTCGTATCATACTATATCAACACCGCATCTTACAGGTCTCTATTTCGGTAAGGGTTACAATATACCTATCTTTATGATGGCACATAGTTCAAGAGAAAGAAAGAGGATGCCTCCAATCTTATCGGTGCTAATTCAACATTTCACAAGAATACCTATATGGATACATATTTTCAAAGATGAAAGTTATTTCAAATTATTTCAATACACACTTAGGCTCAAAATTTAAATATTATTCATAATAATTCATACTTGGGTTCAAAGCCCAAATCACATTTCAAATCATGCTTTCCATCCATAGGAATAGACCATTCATAATTTACAATGAGGTGTAAACACCTAATTTGCTTAATGAGCCAATATCATAGGCATTTATGTGATCACATTCTTGTCATAACCATAATCTTATCAAAATTGTATGCATAAATATAATTTGGCTTAATGCACTTCATAATTTTCATAAAATTCCAATGTAAATCATGAGTGCATGTGCCATGAATTATGTGAGCTTAGCATAGGCAATACAGATCCTAAAATGCCCCACACTTGCCTAGGAATGTCCCCATAATCATAATTCCCTTATATCTCAAGTCAGGGATGTTTAACCATCCCTCCATGCAACTCGAAAAGACCCTCTCATATTTTATTTTTTAATTTCTCAAAATCCTTGTAAACTTTTACAAATTTGACATTCATATTCTTGTTCAGGAGGCGAAATTGAGTCAAAAAAAGAGTAGCTACAAGGTATACTTTGTCCGTTCCAAGAAATATATTTTTTAGTGAAACATCACAAAACGTAGCTGTCCACGACATGTCCGCAAAGCAGACCTGACGTAAAATAATTCAAAATTTTTTGAAAATTATTATTTTTAGTCCAAGGTAGTTAAGTAATAACTTTATACCTATATACACAAAAATCCCTCATTTTCAAGCCGTTTGGAGACATAAAAACCAACCAAAAACTCTCTGTTCCTCTCTAATTTGTATCAAATTCTCCATCCAATCAAAGGTTTTCAAGAAGTATTGTTGGAATTCAAGAAAACCAAGTCAAGCCCAAGTCTTCCTTAAGATCCAAGTGTCCAAAAACTTATCCGCAGCTAAGGATTTCATTCAAACTTCAAGCCTCCACTTCAAATCTTCTTCAAGAAACTCTCCAAAGTCAAGGTATGTGGGTTTCTTTCATGGGTTCCTTTCACCCATGATACCCAAGCTTCCTTTTACCTAAAATTGCATGATTTATAGTGGATTTATTCATTAGTCTTACTGATTATGAATTTCACTACACACTATGTTAGGGGTTCATAAAAATGTAATTGTTTCAGCATATTTTGATCTATAAATCTACAATCTGTTGTGAGATTTGTTGACGAATTTTGATATATATTGCTTGAGGGTGTTTTTAAGTACCTATTGATGGTTTTTCAATAAATTTTCTAGCATGATGTTATTGTAGAATTGCACAATTTTACACTAGCATTACACACCAACTAAGTGTTTGATAAAATACCTTTTGAAGGATTCTCTAGGTTTTGATGATCTATTGGTTGATTTATGATCCAAATGACTATATGATGATTATAAGATTGCTAAAGATATGATTAACTCATGGAAATGTTGATGATGTTTTAAAGTTGGTTTTAAGCCCTTTTTTATAGATTTTACCTCTTGTAAGCCCTTTAATGTTTATGTTGACACAAGGGTAATGTTTGGTGATGAACTATTATTATGTTTGAAGTTGGGCTCACCATTAGATGTCAAGGCTATTTTAGAGCTACACATGTCATGATTTTATATTTCTCAAAAGTTACTAAAGTATGATTATTATAAGTATTTCGTGGGATTAGACTTAGCATCGATGGATGGAGAGTTTGCTCTGTTTCCTTGAACTACCACCATAGGAGTATTTTATACCCTTACAATACTAGTGGATCCACTTAGTACACTTTCTCTTGAAGTTCTTCCTAAAATTGGGTCGTGTTCCCGTAAGGTGAAGTTCCTAATGAAATCCTTTCCAAAATTGGGTTATTTTCCCCTAATAAAGGTTACTTCATCTGAAATTAGGTCATGTTCCCGTAAGTTTGAAGTATAATTTACCTTAGCAAGTGTATCACCTCTTTACCAATGAAAAGTAATCATCGAAATTCCAAGTTGTAGCTAGCTTTGCCCTATTCTATGTCGGTTGAGATTTCTTCACAAATTTATATACTATGATCTCTGCAATTGGAATCATTTACAAGCATGTATTACTTTAGAAATTGATCATGCTTGACATATTGTTATTATGCAAATCCATTGCAGATATTTATGCATTTTGATTATGATGCCTATCTCTTGTTGCATTACATCCCATATACTTAGTACATTCAAATATATTAACACATACTCTATGCCTACATGATGTCACCGTGTAGGAACTGGTGCACCTATTGATTCTCCTCCTTGTGGCTAGATGGATCGTTCAAGTTAGTATTTGGTGAGTCCTCATGTTTGGGGACAATATCTATCGTCTTTTACGCTTATTTTTTGATTATATCTTTTATATTTGTATTACCTATTGTCATTGCTATGAGGGTTAGCTTGATTGCTTGTCTTGGCCTCTAGTAAGTATCTATGTTTAGAGGTGTTGTTGGATAAGTTGTATACTATTCTTTAGCTTGACTCATCTATGATTTTTAAATATTACTTCCTCTTTCTCTATCACTCCCTTCGTCTTAATTTCGCTTGTTTATATTGTCTCTTCTTGTCATTTTTAATTGCTTCTGCAACCAAGGAAATATAATAATATGCTATGAGGCTTGTTTGGGGTTTGATTGGGTTCCCTATTTGCCTATCACATCTACGCCCTAGGCAATGATCATGACAAAGTTTCTATCAAAGCACTAGGTTGTAGATTCTCGATGTCCAACACACTGCATTGTTTAGAGTATTATTCATGGTTATGTTGGTGTAGTACAACTATGAGTAGGAGACTATGAGATAGTTTAGGAAATATTTCCCTTTTTTTATGGCCTATATCATGCTTTAGAAGTGAGATAGGGATTTCCCCTCTAACAAATATTCTTTGCTCTTCTAGTTGATTATACCACTTCAAAGAAGAAGGCAAAAGAAAGTAAGTTAAAGGTCTTGATTTTGATTGATTCGAGTTCCACTGTTCCTTTCATTATAAATTTTGGATGCTGGTAGGCTTCTTGTGTGTCCCAAGTTGTGATGTGAACCATTGGTGTCTACCCGCCTTGCTAAGTCTATTGTTATTGAAAAGTTCATAGGTATTGTTCCGTGTTCATATTACATTAGGTCTTTCCTTGTGACTTGTTGGATTTGATATGGTGGGCTTTGATGTCACACTTTGGGTGGATTAGTTGCATGCATATAGTGTCTCCATTGATAGTAGGATTGGTAAAGTTAGAATTCCACTTCCTTATGAACCCGTCTTTGAGTGGGAGGTTGTCAAGTGGTAACAAAAGAGGTAGGTCCATTCTTGTCTTAAGGTAAAATTGATCCTTAAGGGTTTCCCCCATGTTATTATTGCATAGAAGTCTTGTCTTGTGATCTTGGTTGAACTTAGCTCGATGTGTTGGATATCTTTGGGTAGTTTGGGCTACTTGCATGGCATGCTTGCAATAAGTGTAGAACCCGTAAGGTTGTAATATGATAGTTGAGGATGGTCAACCTATTTGGTCAACTACAATGGGTTAGACACTTCTCTAAGGTTGATCCTTAGTTTGGGTTTTGTCCCCAAGTGAGGATATGGGTAGGAGATATCCCTAATTGTCTTTTCGGATTAGGAATGAGCATTATTAGTATTATTGGAGTTATTTAGTTGACTTATGGGTTTACTTATGCATCGGTTGTGTTTATGGGTCTCATGAATAAGGTCTTCAAACCCTAACTTGGCATGTTTGAGGTGGCCTCTAGTGGTAAAGCATCAATTTGTTTAGAGCTTGTGAATTATGTGCGGGTAGTGTTTTAAGTCTTGGTGGAATAAGAGGTTATTTGCTAAATATAGTAAGTGTGGATTGTGGGTAACAAGAAGGTGTTTAGAACTCCTTAAGGATTATGATATGAGTGTGCATTATTTTTCCCCCACAAGGCTAATGTTGTGGTCGGTGCTCTAAGTAGCCTAGCATGTGTTGATGATGGTGGTAGGGGGTGATTAGAGAGATCCATTGATTTTCTAGATTGGGGGTTAGGTTGGAGGAAGTAGAGCATGGTGGTGTTGTATTCTTGATGGTTCCAAATCTTCTTTGGTTGAAAATATCTAATTTAAGCAAGGTCTTGTTTATGCTTTACTAGGGTTGGGAGTTTTGGGTGAAAATATGATAGACTGCAGGGTGTCTCCCAAGGGCTAGATAGTGTTTTATGGTACCAAGTGGACTATGTGTGATTAAGGTTGACAATGAGTTTAGGGTTGTGAGTCATTAAATAGTGTAGAAAAGGATTGGCAAGGTTGCTTAAAGATTGGAATTACCTATGAATATGGTTATGGTTTGTTTGAATTTTCATGCTTTTAGGTTGAAGAGATATGGTGGTGACTCCAGTGCTATAGAACTTGTAAAATTGTGGGTGTTATGGAGGATAAGTTGCCTTAGGAAGAGGTCCAAGTGGAGATATTGGATGGAAGGGTTGAAGAAGTTGATTAGTAAGGGTGTAGTGTCGTCAAGGTCCTTTAGAAGAATCGTCAAGTCGAAAGTGTCTCTTGGGGAGTGGGAACATCCGTGGAAAAGCGATATTCGTACCTCTATCATCCTATTCAAGCTCATGACAACATGTTGAACCCCTTCCTGTGATTTCAAGTCTTACACTTCAGCCCCTATGTCATTTGCATGCATCCATGTTCATGTTGAAAAGTTCATGATGATTTTTTGCACTAATGTAGAGATTTTGAAAATGTTGTTCTAAATGTATTGTTGTATTCTTGTTAGGGCAGATTTTTTCATGATTACTCTTCTTATGTACATTTCTTTGACATTCGGCGATGAATGTTCCTAAGGGGGAGATAATAAAATGCCCGTACTTGCCTTGGAATGCCCCCATTATCTTAATTCCCTTATATCTCAAATTGGGAATATTTAAACTCCCCTCCGTATAGCTCGAAAAGACCCTATGATGTTTTTTTTGTCAATGTCTCAAAAGACGTGTAGAATTTTGCAAATCCAACTTCCTATTCTTTGTCAGAGGGGAAAATTGTGTGGGGAATCGAGTACCTACAAGGTATACTTTGTCTATGCCAAGAAAAATAATTTTTGGTAAAACTTCAAAAAACAGTAATAGTCCGTGAGGGGTTAGCGACATGGAGCTGACGCAGACTAGTTTAAAAATTTCAACAAATTATTCTTTTTAATCTAGAGCAATTAAGTAATAACCCTATACCTATATACTGAAAATTCATCATTGTCAAGTCATTTCGAGGCCTAAACACCAACCAAAAATCTATCAATTCTTCTCTAATCTGCATGAAATTCTCTTTCCATTCTTAAGGTTTTCAAGAAGTCTTATTGGAATGCGAGGACACTAAGTCAAGCCCCAAGCCCTCCTCAAGATTCAAGTCTCCCAAAACTCAAACGGATCTAAGGATTTCATTCATGCTTCAACCCTCCATTTCAAATCTTCTTCAACAAACTCTCCAAAGTCAAGGTATGTGGGTTTCTTTCATGGGTTCCTTTCACCCATGACACCCAAAATTCCTTTTATCTAAAATTCCATGATTTAAAGTTGATTTACTCATGGTTATTAATTATTATGAATTTCACTGCACACTATGTTAGGGTTTCATGAAAGTGTGATTGTTTTAACATGTTTTGAGCTATGAATCTAAGATCTATTATGACATTTAAAAAATGGTTTTGATGTATATTTCTTGAGGGTGTTACGAAGTACCTATTCATGGTTTTACAATGGATTTTCTAGCACGATTTCACTCTTGAATTTCACTGTTTTACACTAGCATTACACACCCACCATGTGTTTGATAAAATGCCTTTCCAAGGATTCTCTAGGTTTTGATGAATTATTGGTTCATTTATGGCCCAAGTGGCTCTATGATGATTATGGGCTTTCTGAAGATATGTTTAACTCATGGAAATGTTGAAGATATTTTAAAGCTGAGTTGAAGCCCTTTCTTAATGATTCTTTTTCTCTTGTGAGCCCTTTAATGTTGATGTTGATGAAAGGGTAATGTTAGATGAGGAATTATTCTTATGTTTGAAGCTGGGCTCACCATTAGAGATTAAGGATGTTTTAGAGCTACTTGTGTCATGATTCTATGTTTCTAATAAGCTACTAAAGTATGATTATTAAAAGTATTTCGTGGTATTAGACTTAACATAGATGTATGGAGGGTTTGCTCTCATTTTTTGAACTATGTACCACAATAGGGCTATGTTATACCCTTGTAATACTCATGGATCCACTTAAACGTTTTCTTGAGGTTCTTCTAGAAATTGGGTCGTGCTCCCGTAAGGTGAAGTTCTTAATGAAATCCTTTTCAAAATTAGGTCATGTTTTCGTAATGAAGGTTATTTCATTTGAAATTGGGTCATGTTTCCATAAGTATGAAGTATGGTTTACCTTGGCAAGTAGACAACCTCTTTGTAGGTTAGGGGTAATCATCTGGATTCGAAGTTGTAGCTTACTTGATCTTATTCTAAAGCGGTTCAGATTTCTTCCCACACTTATGTAGTATGCTCTATAGGATTGGAATGATTTACAAACATGTTTTACTTCAAGTATTGATCATGTATGCATATTGTTATTATGCCTACATGATGTCACCATGTAGTAACTGGTGCCCTTATAGATTCTCCTCCTCGTGGCTTGATGGATTAGTTCGAGTTAACATTTGGTGAGTCCTCATGTCCGGGGACAATATCTATCCTCTCTCATGCTAATGTTTCAATTATATCTTATATATTTGGATTACCTTTTTTCATTGCGATAAGGGTGAGCTTGGTTGGTTGTCTTGGTCCTCTCTAAGTATCTGTGTTTAGAGGTATTGTTGGACAAGTTGTGAACTATGCTTGAGCTTGATCATCTATGATATTTAAGTATTACTTCATCTTTCTATCTCGCTCCCTTAGTCCCAATTCCCCTTGTTTATTTTGTTTATAATCATCATTTCTAATGGCTTCCATGACCAAGGATGTGTAATGATATGCTATGAGGCTTGTTTGGATGTCCTTCGAGTTCCCCATTTGCTGGTCACGTCTAGATCTAGTCTTAGGTCATGACAGATCTAATAAAAAATTAATAATTTAATATGAAATTCAAGTAAGTCCACATCCAAATAACAATTCAGATTACCCATGCTTAAATCAAACTTGAAGTGGACAATGCCTATTCATATCTTCATAATAACCATACAATTCAAAATATTAGGGTTCAAATAAATTTAGAACCAACAATAAAGCATAAATCATATCTCAATTGAATTTAATAATCAATAATCTTCAAACCCCACATTTAAAGTAAGCTAAAATTCCATAAATAAAGTGTAAAAGAGTTTGGGTCTTCTGGTTGAAAGGGACCAAGAATCAATCCCATGTACCTAAGATCACCAAGAAGAAGTAAGAAGAACTTGATGAAGATTGAAGTCCTTTATTGCATCCTAAGCTAATACTCCACTAGAGTCTTTGAGAGGAGTTCATAAGAGAGTTCAATATAATTGTAAGTGTAAGAGTGAATCTGAATAAGGGAAATTAGCTTAGGAGATAGCATATAAAGTCACAAAAGGAACATAGGAGAAACCATAATTATGAAAACACCGTTAACGAAACGAGTAGAAAAAATGTTGCCAGGGGTCCCATGGAAGGGTATACAGCCTGTGATAGGGTATATAGAATATATAGCTTCTCCATGATCTGACACTTAGAAAAATTCTCATTGACAAAGGTCCGAGATGGTAACTTAATACTTACAAAAATTATAGGCCATCATCTGTGTGGAGGGCTTCATTGCCCTTGCCAAGGCAAACGATCTGTGTGCCTCCTTCGTGAAGCTTGCCTTAGAAAATTTTTCAAAAATAAATTTAAGAAATGTTTATGTAATATGTAGAAAATTTTCACTCTAGAACATATGCGGAAGGCCTCATGGATCGTGAAAGGCTATACGGTCTACGAGAGGGTCCATGTGTGAAATGCCTTGGCCAAATATGGATTTTAAAGGCCAAGGCCCTCAACACAATACACCACACAGATCGTAAAGCTTCACAAGGACCGCGTGGGGTTCATATATGGCATGCCTTGGTCTTAAACTCCACATTAAAGCCAACACTATACACATAAGGATAAGGGACACCTCAAGCCACCTCTATACGATCTATATACCTTCACACGGCTTGTGGAGGTCTCCCTAAAGTGTCATCTTCGTCCAAAACTTTTCATAACCAAATTTCCAAGCTCCGTTGAGGTAATACAAAGTCTGAGTTCTTCCAACATCTCCCCTTTGGGAACATTCGTCCTTGAATATGCTAGAATAAGGCTTAAAGTCTTGACTTAGAGCATAATACATCTAATCACAAGGTATAATGCATATTTCATCATTCGAAAATCATGAAGTCATTAAAACTCATATCAAAACGTATTCAAATCATTCAAAACATATTAAAACTCATTTTGTGCGTATGTATGCATGTTAAGTCATGAAACTCAAAAATAGAAGAATTAGGACCACTTGGAATAAGAAGAACCTAATACCTTAGGCTTGAGTAGATTGGAAAAGATGGGAATATCATTTCATCATGTCTAACTGTGCCTCCAATGTAACACTGTCCATATATTGATTTCTTCGAAGCACCTTAACGAAAGCCACATCCTAATTTCAAAGCCGTTTCACTTGCCTATCAAATATCTCAACAAAAAATTTCTCATAAGATAAGTTCCCCTATACCTCAACACCTTCCAAAAGCACAATGTTCCTACGATCACCAACGAACTTCCTCAACATACACATGTGGAAAATTGGGGGAATAAAATTTCAATCTAGAGGAAACTCTAACGTATAAGCCACATTACTAATCCGTTCACCAATTTTATAAGGACCAACATATTAGGGACTTAGCTTGACCTTCTTTCCTAAATACGTTTACACACTTTATAGGTAAGACTTTCACATAACCCCAATCACCAATATGAAACTCAAGAAGCCTCTTCCTAATATCTGAATTGGACATATGGTCACTTTATGCCATCTTCAACCTCTCCTTAATGACGACACCCAAGGTACACCTCCTTATTGACGATAAAGTTGTTATTGTCAAGAAATACAACCTAACCAATGTTAGGGTTTAACCAAAGAAAATACTGTAGACTTAGAAGAATTCAATTATGCAATTTGGGTTATAACAAACTTATCTCCCAAAAGGTGGGGGTCTGATAATAATAAGTAAAAAGTAATCCTAACTAACACAAGTGTTCAAACCAATATGAACAGAAACCTGGTATTATGTTTCCCATGATTTTTTAACTTAGTATCTAAGGATAACTTAATTCTTTTCAAGTGTGTAGCATGCTGGATAGTAGACTATGTTCACCAAACCCTTTGGCCTAGGTGAGAGATGAATTTCAATACTTGACTTGGTCCACATCTGTAGTGTGACATTACTAACCCTTATCTATTATCCCAGTACAACCTCCCCGTTGCCCAGTTCAGTTGATTAGACAAGAACACATCAATCAAATCCTGTCAATTAATCTTTTTTCCTGTTCCTTACTACCTTGGTCTAGTCAGTAACACTAGGCAGGTTCTAAAGTTGTCCACCACTAGAAAATGTGCAAAATAAATAAGGTTAATTAATACATGCATGCATTCTTTTCAAGAATTATGAATTATCTAATTGTACCTTGTTAATTCTTTATGGTTCCTACAACCATAGTTATGGGTTTAGCTACTTATGATTTGCATAGATGAAAGACTTATGAATTCGAATAACATAATAGAGTGCTTACACAATTAAATTAAGCAAAAGTAAATCAAATCTTCCATGAGAATCACAAGATTGCAATTAGAAGATTAAATCCAAGTGTATAAGTGTTTCTCAAAAATCTCCTCTACCCTATCTTACTATTTTTTCCTAACTCTTCGAACTCTTCAAGAAAAATAACCGAAAAATCTATTTATAATGTTTAAAATATAAGTCATAAATAAAACAGAATAATTGGGTTGGCACATCTCACGAGATGCTTTACGGGTCGTATTGTGTTTTACCGCCTAAATTCGATGTTTCATAATTCGCTACTACAAATCAAGACTTGGATTCTATGACACCTTTCTATAGTCCATGAAAGGTTGTACGTCTCATAGGGGGTTTTGTCTGATGAAACTTTAAAAGGTCCTTCTTCTATGATCCTCGAGGCATAAGACTTGATTTATAATTCGTAACATGTTTCACAACCCATCTGCATGTTCATAGAACAAACTTCAAAAATCTACCTCTCACTAGAGTTGTGCACTAAACGTACTTCCAGGCCCATTAGAAGCCCATGGTAAAGGGTCTCATATATCCTCAAAATCACAAACTTCTGCATAATCTTCCCATAATCAATGCCAACCCTGAAATCCTTCAAACCAAACACAAAAACATATAAAACCCACTAAAATCGCATTAAGAACATACAAAATACCAAGTTTTAAACATCAAAAGTGTTGTATTTCGACAACACATAGACACCCACAACATAAAATTGTTGCTTGTCCTCAAGCAAAGGTCTCAACCTATATAAGTAGCACAGAAACAGACCGACTTCAACCTAATAGCATATATCACATCAAACTTAAACATAAATACCCATACCTATTTTTCAAAATATAATTAGACAGAAATCTAGCAAACCAATACAGACTAATGTATATGACAATACAACTATGACAAGTGAGGTACGATAAAAAAACTACAATTACTGATTAAGTCTAATGCTAACAATCACTCACCCTCACAAAAGATATTCATGTATAATGCCCAATACCATAGGCTTGCCCTATTCTGATGACTAAGACCTTTGACTTCTTGGACTAGGATCACTTTAGGACTTTATAGGCTCGTAACATAGGCTCAGGGGATTTGGTATGATATTTTGTGAACATAGTGACTAAAGGATGTCCTTGACACTGCATTTTCTATATTTTTTCCGAATCAGCATTGTTACTTTTATTTCATTCTCCTTTTTCTCCTATTTCAAGCTTTTCTGGGAGCATTTGTTTTCAATTTTCAGCCTTTTGCCTTGTTCTTACACTTTAGTTTTCTTTTTAGCTCATAACTAAGGCATCACTTATTTTTTTGGACCTAGTGCACGATTTTTACTCTTCCATGTATTACTAAATTTCCTTATTTTATGTTTTACTTATACACTAACTAACCTCAACTTAGTTTTTTGCCTGAGTGAGGTACACATTATAAATACGAAGAACTAGGGTAACTTTTGGTAGCCACCCTCAACAAAGGATTTTTGCCTTAATCAAGGTGCACAATATTCAGGGAAGGACCAAGGCCCATTTCAGGAATTTACAACTAATCAGGCTAGGTCATTTAAGTTGTTTATAAATAATAGGTACATGTCAGACTTAAATATTAGGATCAAGGGATATTCAGCAAATTTGGTTGGTTATTTATGCTAAGTGGACTTTTAATGATAATGGCATAAGGTCCTTTCCATATCTAATTAATCTACAATATAACTTAGTGTTATAGGGCAAGTTTTGAATTGACACACAACACATAAATTTAGCAAATAAGGCTCACATTCACATGGCACTGATTATATTTATCACACCCCGTACCTAGGGGCTAGATGTGCTTGGTGACTAAGGAACCCGAATGAACCCCAAAAGAAGCCTCATAGCATATTATTACACATCCTTAGTCGTGGAAGCAATTAAAATGATAATAAGATAAAAACATAAACAAGAGTTATTGGTACTAAGGGAGTGAGAGAGAAAGATGAAGTAATACTTGAATACTATAGATGAGTCAAAGCTCAAGCATAATACACAACATGTCCAGCAACAACTTTAACCATGGATATTTAGTTGGGGCTAAGATAAGAAACCAGGTTCACCCTCATAGTCAAAGTAACAATAAAGGAGAGGGTATCAATACATAGCATGAGAAATATAGATCAACGTCCCTGAAATGGAGGACTCACAAACTAGCTTGAGAGGCAATCATACAAACCACATCAAGGAGGAGGATGGCCAAATGGAGCTCCGGTTCCTACTTGGTGATATCATGTAAAGTATAAAGTCTGCATTAGTATGTTTGAATGTACTAAGTATGTAGGATACAATGCAACAAGAGATAGGCATCATAGGAAAATTGTATAATCATAAGCAATGAATATCATACTAACTATATAACAGCGTCAAACCAGCAACTTCGCTGGGTGCCAATCCGCCACCATACTTAAAGTAAAACCATACTGATATAGCACATAATATGAGTGTAAGAAGTGACAATTATAGTGCAATCCAAGGCCTGCCACCATCTTGGAGAGGTGTACAACCCTCCCAACAAGGTTGATTGGTACAAACCCCCAACAAGGTTGATAGGTACAAACCTCCAACAAAGTTGTATGGTCCTACCACCTCTCGCGTGAGGCCATCAAGGTAAATACCCCTCAGTAAGGTTACTCGGGCATACAACCTCCCGGATGAGGCTTGGTTATCCCCAATACTACTGAGATAATATTATATGTATACACTCCTTTCATCATGTTGTTCCTACATTCCTTTCATCATCATATACATGCCTTCCTTTCATTATCGTATATATACATTCCTTTTCAGCATCCTATACATACATTCATTACATCATCATTAAGTCATTCATCTCATAAGACATGCATTGGAGCTTTAATTTTTCAAGAAATCATCACCAAACATTTTATCAAATACTTGGCAGGTGTGTAGTGCTAGTGTAAAATCATGCAATTCAAGAGTGAAATCGTGCTATAAAATCCACTGTAGAACCATCAGTAGATGCTTGGTAAAACTCTCAAGTAATATACATCAAAATTCTTCATTAAATCTCACAATAGATCTATTCATAGCCAAAAACATAATAAAACAGTCACAATTTCATAAACCCCAACTTAGTGTTTAGTAAATTTCATAATGAATATGACCCATGAGTAAATCAAGTTTAAATCATGCAAATTAGATTAATGGAAGCTTGTATATCAAGGGTGAAAGGAACCCATTAAAGAAACCCACATACATTAGCTTTTGGAGAATCCTTGAAGAAAATTGGAGATGGAGACTTGAAGCTTGAGAGGAAATACTTAGATTTGGATGAGTTTTGAGACTTGAATTTTGGAGATAAAATATTGTCTTATTGCTTCGGAGAGTTTGGGAATGTCTTGGATGATATAATTGTAAAATAAGGCTAAGTAGAGGTACTTTCAAACATGGGAAGGTATAGGCCCAATACCCAAAAGTCTTGGACCGAACTAAAAAACTGGACAGCAAAATACACTTTTTGCGCATCGCACTCCAAACATGGATTAAAATTGTTTTTCAGTAAACTTTGAATTTTGAAATTTGCTATGGTAGCTCTATAATTGGGGTAAGACCCTTTTGACACTACATTTGATCCCCTAAACAAGAATATGAAGTAAAATGTTTGAAATAATGCATGGATTTTAAGATTTATAGAAATTACAATTCCAAGCATATTTGAGGCACATTTTCGATCTCTTTTTGTGGTCATTACAATATCTCCCCTTGGTAACATAAGTCCCCAAACATCAAAGAAACGTACAAGAGAAGAGTAATCATAAAGAGGTTAGCCCCAACAAGAATGCAATAATAAACTTTAAAATACTATTTTTAAAATATCAACGTAAGAGTAAAAAATCGTCATGAACTTCTAACAAAAATGCATGCAAATGACATAGGGGCTTAAACATAAGTATTGAAATCAAGCAAAGGGACTTTATATATCATCATAAGCTTTAAAATAAAGAAAGAGGTATGGATATCGCTTTTCCAAGTCCGCTCTGGCTCCCCGAAAGAGACTCTAGACCTGATGATCCTTCCTATAAGGCTTGACGAACACTACATCCTCATCAATCTAGTCCTTCAACCCTTCCCTCAATTTCCTCCACTGGGATTTCCTCCTAAGTCAACTCTTCCTCCACATTGTCCATTACCTCAAAAGTCTTATAACACTCAAATCTCCAATACACCTCCTTAAACCTTAAAACATGAAAAAGCGGACGAACCATATCCTTATCCCAAGGCACTTCCAATTTGAATGCAACCTCACTGACCTTCCTCGACCCTCTATGAAGAGTTCCAACCATGAAATTGATTCCCTCTTTAATGGGGCAAACCACACATCTTATGAGTGAAACCTTCAAATAGCCCCAATCACCAACTTTACATTCAAGATCCTTTATCCTTTCATCGACATAGGACTTTTAACAAATTTGAGCTATTTTCAACCTTCCCTAATCATACTAACCTTCTGATTATCCTCCATAACCAGACCTATTCCCAATGTAGCCGCCTCTTTGACTTCAAACTGGTGATCTACAACATCTACCACAAAGATCCTCAACAGGAGCCATACTGATGCTAGAATTATACCTATGGTTGTAGCCAAACTAAGTCAATAGAAGATGATCATCCCAACCACAAAGTCCATATTAGTCTCTTCCCACTTCCAAGAAGGGATCTCTATATATTGGGTTAGGCCACAAGGGCTTTGATGTTCGGCTTTGACTTGTTGCCAACTATGGCAACAGGACAAAAATTTTGCGATGCCTTTCTTCATGCCTCCCCACCAATACACATCTCTCAAGTCTCTATACATATGGTCGAATTAGAGTGAATAGAGTAAGAAAAATTATAGGCCTCATCGAGAATTCTTTTTCTCAACCCATCAACACTAGGAACACACAACCTACCTTGGTAACTAAGGTACCATCTCCCTCTTGGGAGAAAACCTCAACCTTGCCCTCTTTCACCAATGTATTCAATTCTAACCAGGAGGGATCAAGATCTTTTATTGCTCTTACCTAAACAAACTACGAAGATTTAGAACCATCAACAACAATAACACCACCACTTCTAATCTGACCTCCAATCTAGCCAACCAATGCACCTCCCAAGCTACCTCTTTATAGCTATTATCAACATATGCAAGGCGACCCATGGTCACCCTACTTAGATCAACTAGTACAACCTTAGCCTTATTGGGAAAAATGATGCACACTTATATCATAGTCCTCAAATGGTTCTAACCACCCTCTTGTCACCATCGAATCACACCTATCATATTTAACAAACAACACCTTATCCCCTAAGACTTACAATACTACCCAAAATTATTCACAAGCTCTGTATAATTTAATGCTCCACTACTAGAGGTAACCACAAATATGCCAACATAGGGTTTTAAGACCCTATTAATGAAATCCACAAACCTAGTCTGTGCATAAGTCAAAAAAACAACTCAAACAAGTGAAAATGCTCACTACTAATCCAAAAGGACACTTAGGGATGTCACCTATACTCATCCTCACTTCAGGAATAAAACCTGAACAACAAATCAATCATAGAGAAGTGACAAGCCCATTGTAGTTGACAGAACAAATCGTCCACACTAGCTATCATATTAAAACCTCACGGGTCCTATACTCATTGGAAGCATGCTATACAAGTAGCCAAACCACCTCAAGACCTCCAACCCAAAATGATTCTTTGAAGCATCACAATACTAAACAACCCCCTTACAATCCTCCCAGTAGAACGAAGATAGGAGCGGTCACAGTATTAACCATCAAGGTATTAGAAACTCTACCCACACCCATCATCTCACTTAAACAAGCCTTACTCTGGGTCAACTAAACCATACGAGAATCAATAGAAAGAAACCTGCTCACAATCTTAGGTAATAACTTGCTAAGCCTAAGAAGCTCATTATATGTAATGGGGTAAAGGTTTAGGCCAATCCCAAATCACCTTTGTCTTACTAGGGTCCACCCTAATTCTATCACCCAGCATCACAAGACCTAGAAAGGTAACCTCTTGCAACCAAACTCATATACCTCCTCCTTAGCATACAACTTTCTCCCCTAAACCTTATAGTACTACCCTCAAATGACTCACATGCACCCCCTCACTTCTGGGAGTAAATCAACCTATCATCAGCCAAGACATCATAAACATAATAAGTGAAGTGCAATATTCATAAGACTTATAGACATAATTGGTGCACTAGACAAACCAAAAGATACTTCCCTAAAGCCATATTATCGGAAAGGACATTCAAGAGTTCATATGCCAACCAAAATAATTCAAATAGAAATAACTTAGGTTGAACACCTCTAAGCCCCACAAGATAAAAAATGCAACTCTTAGAGATCAAATATACCATAGTATTAACTTAGGTTGGACCTACCTCTTTGCAACCACTTTACAAGCCCTCACTTAAAGGCGAATTTCATAGGAAATCATTATTTAACTCTATGGGCCCTACATTTTAAGGGGACATAACAAGAACACAACTAACCCATCCCAAGCATAACATCAAAATCCACCACACTAAACCCAACAAGTCAGAAGGCAAAACAAAATGAAATATAAACATGAAACAGCACCCATGAACCTTAAAAAACAATTGGCTCACCAATGAGATAGACACCAAAGAGAGTCTAGAAACACATGAAACCCACTAGAAACCAAAAGAATAGTGAAATAGATAGTGACACCTGGACCCATCAATGCTAACATATCAAAGCCAAAGAGAATCTCAACATACTAGTACTAACAACGGGCACCTCATCTCTTTTTTGACTCGCTTGATCAACATGATGACCTTGATCTAAAGGTCGATCATACATACACCTCCTTCAAGCACATGGACAATCAAATAGCGTGTGACCTACCTTACCACATCCAAAACAAGCAATAGAATACCTCCAACATGGACCGACATACTTCTTTCTACACATAGGGCACTTGGGATTAGTCATTCTACCATCACCTCATTTACCCTTATTGCTTCTATAAGGGCAATGTATTATCTTCTGACCCTTCTCTCCACAACCGTAATAGGTATTGGTACCCCTCAAACACTGGCCATCATAGCCTCTACCACATCTTGGGCACCTACAATAAGGCACCATATCTACATTTGAGACTTTGGATTTCCCTTCACCACGGGCCCTCTTGGCCTCCTTACATCTTCTCTTACCGTTGGAAGTGTCGAGAGCACTTGTTTGTTGATTGAGGTGAGTTGCCAATTTTGTCACCTCTTTGGCCAACACCCAAAGAGCATTATGAATTTCTGCATTCGTCATATCACTATCCTAAGTAGCTTGAAACATATCCTGTTATGTAACTGTTAGGGATTACAATAAGCCTAGGGTACCTAACTCTATCACACGACATAGATCATGAAGAAGTGAACTATTCCCTAGAATGCCCCATATCATCCAATTCATTATTGTGGCATCCTTTATAATAATGAATAGGACTCTAATTGATGCGTTATGTTGGACTTCAAGGATCTAACAACCTAGTGCTCTGATATAATCTTTGTCATTCCATGGACCTAGGGCATCGACGTGACCAACAAATGGGGAACCCGAAGGTACCCCAAACAAGCCTCATAGCATATCACTACACATCCTTTATAGTGGAAGAAATTAAAACTACAATAAGAGATAAAAATAAACAAGGGGAATTGGGACTAAGGGAGTGAGAGAGAAAAAGGAGGTAATACTTAGATATCATAGATGAGTCAAAGATCAAGCATAATACAAAATTTATCCAACAATACCTCTAAACATAGATACTTAGTGGGGGCCATGACAAGAAATCAGTCTCACCCTCATAGTCAAAGTAGAAATAAAGGAGAGGGTATCAATACTTAACATAACAAATATATATCAACATCCTAGAATGGATGGCTCACCAACTAGCTTGGGAGACAGTAGCACTAGCCATGTGGATGAGGAGGATGGCCAAATAGAGCTCTGTTTCCTACATGGTGATATTATGTAGGCATATATTATGCTTTAGTATGTTTGAATGTACTAATTACGTAGATGCAATGCAATAAGAGATATGCATCATACGGAAAATGCACAATCATAAGCAATGAAAAGCATACTAACAAAATAACATGTATGAGTGATACTTGAATTAAAACCATGCTTATATAGAACATAATAGGAGTGTAAAGAGTGACCATTGTAGTGCAATCCAAGCCCTTCCACCTCCTTGGAGAGGCGCATGACATACAAACCCTTTATGAGGTTGATAGAGTACAAATCCCTAACATGGTTGATGGAGTACAACCTCCCAACAAGGTTGATGGGTACGAACCCTCAACAAGGTTGATGGGTACAAAACCCCAACAAGGTTACAAAAGGCATATCACCTCCCGAGCGAGGCAATCAAGGTATAAATCCCTCAACAAGGTTACCCAGGTGTACAACCTCTTGAATGAGGCTTAGTCATCCCCAACACTACTAAGATTATATTATATATACACTACTTTCATCATCTTGTACTTATATTCCTTTCATCATCATATATATACATTCATTTCATAATCATATACATATATTCCTCTCATCATCATATACATATATTTATTTCATCATCAGAAAGCCATTCATCTCATAAGACATCCATTGGACCTTCAATTCCTAAAGAAATCATAACTAGATATTTTACCAAACACTTGGTGGGTGTGTAGTTCAAGTGTAAAACCATTCAATTCAATAGTGATATCATGCTATAAAATTCAATGTAAAACTATTAATAGATACTAATAACACCCTTAAGCAATATATATCAAAATTCTTCATGAAATCTCACAATAACTCTTATTCATAGCCGAAAATATAGTAAAATAGTCATAATTTAATGAACCACAAAATAGTGTATGGTGAATTTCATAATGAGTATGATCAATGAGTAAAACAACTTTAAATCATGCAAATTACAGTAAAGGAAGCTTGGGTATCAAGGCTAAAAGGAACCCATGAAAGAAACCCATCTACCTTAGCTTTTGGAGAATTCTTAAAGAAGATTGGAGATGGAGACTTGAAGTTTGACAGGAAATCCTTAGATCCGGATGAGTTTTAAGACTTGTATTTAGGAGATAAAATATTATCTAAGTGTTTGGGAGAGTATTTGGGAATGTCTTAGATGATATGAGGATGAAATAAGGCTCACTATAGGTATTTTCACGCATGTGAAGGCTTAGGCCCAAGACCTAAAAGTCTTGGACCGAACTGAAAAACTGGACAGGAGAATACATTGGGGCGCATTGTAGATTAACACTGTTTTTCGTCAAACTTTGAAATTTTGAAATTTGTTACAGTTGCTCTAAACTCAGGGTTAGACCAACTTCCCACTCAATTTGATCCCATAATGAAGAATATAAAGTCATATTCTCAAAATAGTGCATGAATTTTGACATATATGGAAATTAAGATTCCGGCATTTTCGAGGCACATTTTCGAAAATCCTTATTGCAATTTGTTTCAAAACTCTCTCAAGCTCTTCAAGGCTTTCAAGTAAAGGGTGCAACATACTATTCCGAATCTTCCACCTCCAAACTATGATTCCTCCAGAATAATCACTAAGGTATACGGAATTGATTTGGGGAATCTTTCTTCCGTCAAGTCCAACCAATTATATGTATTTATGAGCTCTATAGTGATATCATTTTACATTGTACACATGGTTTATATTTGGGTTCTTCAAGTAATGATTTTATCAATGCTAAAACTAGTGTTGGGTTTTAACATTGTGATGAATTTTATGATAATAAAGTCATGTTCTCTATGATGCCATTGTCATGACCCAAGCCTAGGGCCTAGATGTGACACGATGAATGGGGAGTCAGAAGGAACCCTGATCAAGCCTCTTAACTTGTCATTACATATCATTGGTCGCAAAAACATGTAAAAGACATAAAGTAAGAATAAGGGGCAAAGGGGCTAAGGGATAGCTAGCAAAACATCATCATCAAAAGACAAGAGTCATAGCTCATACCATACATACATAACTTGTCTAACAAACACCTCTAAATACATATATAAGAGCGGGGGCTAAGAAAACTTAACCGAGCTCACCCTCATAGTCAAAATAGAAAATAAAGTAGAGAGTCGCAATACAATCAAGGGAAAACATAGACAAGTTCCTCGAAATTGAGAAGTCACAAAATAGCTTGAGTAACACCGAGCTAGCCACGTGGAGGAGCAAGGTGGTCAACTTTTTCTTCTGTTCCTAGATGGTGATATCATGTAGGCAAGAGTATGCATTAGTACTTTTGAATGTACTAAGTATGTAGGATGCAATGCAATAAGAAATAGACATCATAATCAAAGTGTATAATAATAGGCAGTAAGCCTAATGTAGCAATATGGCATGTATGATCAATACTAGAGCAAACCGTGCTTAAATAAGTTATGCTAATATAGGATATCATACGCATAGCATAGACCAAATTATATGTCCAAACTACAAACCCTTTTGTGGGTTAGTGATGATGTCGCCCTATCATTTAGATGGTGAAATACTAACCCCTAACTTAGTAGGTGATAATGACACCCCATCACCTAGGTGGTGAAGTACTAACCCTTCACTCTGTTGATGAGTACAAACCCCCATCTTGGTTAGTGATGACGCCACCCTATCACTAGGTAGATAAGCACTATCCCTTCAGTCAGTTAATGAGTACTAAACCCCATCTTGGTTATTTGGGTTCTTAGACCCCCCAGATTGGGCATGGTCTAATGCTACACTATATATAGAATTTGTCATGTAGGTAAGCTCATTTAATCATCATAATATCAATAATATCATATATCATGCTTTGGACCTTCAATTACACAAGAAACCCTAGCCGGACATTTTATCAAACACTTTGGGGTGTAGTGTGGGTAAAAAACCATGCAATTTAGAAATTAAATCATGCAACAAAATCTATTGTAAAATCATAAATCATCACCTTGCAATACCCCCAAGACATTCACAATAAAACTCCTCATAAAATCCAACATTAGATCCGAGATTTAGATCCCAAAACATGCTAAAAAAATAATACTTTCATGAACTCAAATAATTATGCAGCAAATTTCTTAACATACAAGACCTAAGATAAGCTTAAAATCATGCAAATTGAGTAAAAAGGAGATCAATGAACCATGGGTGGAAGAACCAAATGGCTAAAACCTAGATACCTTAGCTTTGGAGAAGCTCTTGGTGAAGATTGAAAATGGAGGCTTGAATCTTTAAGGAAATCCTTTGTTCTGGATGATGGTTTTGACACTCGAATTTTGGAGTGAGAATATGGCTAAGTGTTTTGGGGAGTATTGCAAAATGTTTAGAATGATATAATTGTGAGATTTGGCTAAGTATAGATTAAAAAACCTTTTTTAGAACACTTAGGCCCAACACTTAGAATATTTTGGTTAGATTAAGAAAAACTAGGAACCATTTTAACATACGCGATGCAGATTTCTTTCTGGAAATTGCGTTCTTGAAATTTCATAGTTGATAAATCTTAGCTATTAAATCTAGGTTAGATCCTTACTCTCCCCCTAATTTAGACCCCCTAAACAAGAATATGAAATCAAATTTTCAAAATAACAAATGGATTTGAAAATATATGAAAACTAAAATTATGGGCATTCCGAGGCACTTTTTCAGGCACTTTTATTGGGGTTGTTACCGTATCTCCCCCTTGGGAACATTTGTCCCTGAATATACAATAGATGTACAAGAAAAGACTGATCATCAATATATCCACACCAACAAGAATGCAACATACCATATAAAACACCATTTTCAAATTGTCAACATAAGTATAAAATCATCATAAGTTTACCCACTTAAACATGAATGCATATGAATGACATAGGGGCTGAAATATGAGACACGAAATCACATAGGGTACTAAGGATTAGTACCTTACGATTGAGTGGAGTGGAAAAGATAAAGATACTGTTTTTACATGTCTGCTTCGGCCTTCCATTTAGCACTTTTGACTTGTCGGTTCCTCCAAAGGATCTTAACGGATGCCACCTCTTTGTTCCTCAATCTCTTTACTTGCCTATCCAATATCTGAACTGGAACCTCCTCATAAGTCAAGTTATCCTCAAAAACACCCATGACGTCAAGAGGCACAATGGCATTAGGATCACCAATGCATTTCCTAAACATAGACATATGGAACACCGGGTGGACCAAATTCATTTCACTAGGCAGCTTCAACTCATAAGATGCCTTGCCAACCATCTCTATCAACTCATAAGGACCAACATACCTTATACTCAACTTCCCCTTATTACCAAAATGGATGACACCTTTCATTTGAGAAACCTTCAAATAGACCCAATCACCCACTTGGAATTCTAGGTCTTTCTTTCTTACATTGGCATAGTATCTTTGATGACTTTGGGTTGTGCTTAACCTTGCCCTAATCATTCTAACCTTCTAAAGAGACTCCATAACCAGATCCAATCCAAATAAAGCCATATTTCCAACCTCAAACCAACCCAATGGTGCTCTACAACGTCTCCCATAAAGAGTCTCAAATAGAACCATACCTATGCTAGAGTGGTAGCTATTGTTGTAGACTAACTCAATCAATGGAAGGTTATCATCCCAACTACCTTGAAGCTCCAAGACATAAGCCCTATGCATAACCTCAATTGTTAGAATGGTTCATTTGGCTTGGTGATCCATTTGAGGGTAAAAGGTCGTAGTAAGGTGAACTTTTGTACCAAGACAACTTTCAAAAGACTTATAAAATTGCAAGTTACTTGTGCACCACGATCAGATATGATGGATAAAGAAACCCCATATAACCTCACTAACTAATAGATGTACAACCTTGCATACTCATCAGCCCCATATATAGTCTTAACCAGCAGAAAGTGAGCCGATATCATCATTTTATCAACCATAACCCAGATGGAATCAAAACCTTTTCTAGTCTTGGGCAACCCAAATACAAAATACATATTAATCACCTCTCACATCCATGTGGGAATCTCTATGTCTTGGGTTAGGCCACCCAGCCTTTGGTGTTTAGATTTGACTTGTTAACAACTATGGCAACTGGAAACAAATTTGACAATGTCCCTCTTCATGCCTACCCACAAATATACATTCTTGAAGTCTCTATACATTTTGGTGGAACTGAAGTGGATAGAGTAAAAAGAATTATGGGCCTCATCAAGAATTTTCCCCGTCAAATCATTAACACAAGACACACACAACCTAACTTGGTATCTACAGTCCCCATCTCCCCCTTGGGAGAAAACATCTATTTTCCCTCTTTCACTAAGGCCTTCAATTCAAGAAACGAGGAGTCTAGATCTTGTTTTGGTATCACTTCATCAACCAAAGAATATTTAGAACCATTAACAACAACAACAACATTACCCATATCTTCCAGCCTAACCCCAATCTAGCCAATGTATGCACCTCCATAGCTATCTCCCTATCACCACCATCCACATGAGCAAGGCTACCCATAGACACCTGACTCAAAGCATCCTAAAAAACATTTAACTTACCCAGATGGTAATGCACACGTATGTCATAATATTTGAGAAGTTCTAGCCACTTTCTTTGTCTCAAGTTGACATATTTTTGATCGAAGACATATTGGAGACTTTTAAGATCGGTGAAGACATCCACATGTACCCACTACAAATAATGACACCACTAATTTTATGAAAACACAACGACAGCTAACTCTAAATCATAGATAGGGTAATTCCTTTCATGCACTTTGAGTATCTATAAGCATAGGCTATGACCTTACATTTTGCATTAGGACACAACCAAAACCAACACTAGATGCATCACAATACCAACAAAACCCTCCAGCCCATCTTGTAGTGAAAATACAGAAGCGTATACAAGCCTATCCTTCAACTTTTGGAAGCTTATCTCACATTCATCGATCCACACAAAGTTAACCAACGTTTGAGTCAATTAGGTCATAGGGGAAGAACTGGAGAACAAACCATTCACAAATCTTCTATAGTAACCCACAAGGCCTAAGAAGCTCCTATATCCAATGAGGTCAATGGTCTAGGTCAGTTTCCAATCACATCGATTATCTTATGATCCACTTTTACACAATAAAACTCTACCAAATGACTTCAGAATGCAACTTCCTTCAACCAAAACTCAGACTTTCCATATTTGGCATATAATTTCTCCTCCTTCAACCATTGAAACACAACCCTCAAATCACCTATGTGCTCCTTCCTACTATGTGAATGAATCAATATATCATCAATGAAGACCACAACAAAGGAATGAAGGTAAGGTTTGAAGACCCTATACATTAGATCCATGAAAATGGCTAGTGCATTAGTGAACCCAAACAGCATCACAACAAACTCACAATGCCCATATTTATTATGGAAAGTTATCTTGGGAACATCACACTCCCTCACCCTTACTTCATGACATCTGGACCGAAGATCAATTAAGAGAAAAAGTGCTCAATCGAGAGAAAAAGCTAGCGCCTTGCAATTGGTCAATCTAGTAATCAATTGTTGGAAGTGGATATCTATTTTTTAAAATGAATAGATATCCTCTGTATGAGGTCCTTAATTTCTTTTTTGAGTTTGAGGTCTCTGATTAATTTTCAGATCAGACGTTGGCAAGCCTGTCCCTGTAGTCCTTGTAAGCAGTGGTATGCATTGATAGTGACCCTTAGGTGTTCCGGTAGCCGAGATAACTCTAGAAGAAGTAGAGGTAAAGCTAAGAGAATGTGTAGATGATAGCGAACCTGCTATAATTAGAATTAGCCATAATCTGTAACTTAGCCAATTTTTAGTCTTTTCCTCCAGTCTTTAACCTTTGATTTCCTCTTACTCTAGACAATACCTTTTCTTTGATGAATAATCAAACAATTTTGAATTTTATTAATTTATCTTCCCCTGCATCCTAGATTATTGTTACTGAATCTAATTTTGATAATTGGAGTATCCCCAAAGAACCTTTTCATAAGATCTACCTAATAGGTCATTTTAGTTTTGTTCATAATCACAATATTAAAACTTGTGAATGTTGCTATCAATAACTCTTTAAAATTTATTAAATTGTTGAATGACTAAGACATTGTTAGATATAGATCTAATTTAAACTATTTGCATATTGGTCTGGTTCAAGTGGCCGTTAAGCCTTTATTTAGAAAAAGACTTAGTATTCCTATTTGTTCTTTACTTCGTTATGCACATTTTCTTAATTTGTTAGGAGCTCTTGAAAATAATCTTGCAGGTGGATCCATTTACTTTAATTGCTATCCTAATTTTTCTGTGGATATCAATGATCCAAATGTTTTGGATACATTGACTTTAAACATTAAGACAATGAATATTAATAGCAAATCTGAGACTTAGGAATTAACTGTCATATATCGTGTGTATTATAGGTTGATGAGGACTACCTTAGCCCCTAAGGCTAGGATAGAGAGTGCCAAAGGCGTAACTATGCTTATGGAAGCTAAATAAGAGCATAGTACGGTCTTTGTTCCTTGCCTCCTCAACTGGAATGACCTCTTGGCCAATATGGATTAGCATTTTGAGGGCGTTACCCAACCTGTTCTGTCACATAAAGAGAATCGTCAGATTAAATGTATCATTCAGAACATGACAGGTTCAGTCGATCTAAAGTTTCTTTATTCCCGAACTCATAGATGTTTCTCCGTAGGCTACACTTTTTCCAAACCCCTTGAGGAGGTATTTTATAGGTATCAGTCCTTTAGATCTAGGGATAAGGGTCCTATGGAAGCTGTTGATTTTTTGGGAGAGATCCGAAAGGTATTTTATAAATCTCAGATTAGAGAACCTTACAGTCCACGGCATCTGACATGGAGCCTCCAAGGCAATATTCGAACCCTGGTTTAGGTGTTATCATCACCGATGAGGATTACACCTCAGATTTGGTCTCCCTCAAATACTTTTGGTCTGACCTTAATAATAGCATAAGGGTTAAATGGTATCTTGATATCTATTCCAAGAGCCAAAAAGCTTTGTTCGGAAAATAGTAGATCTCGGACATAAAGTGTTTGAAATATGATATCGAATTCTTTAGGTGTTTTGAGATCACTGGTAAACTTGATGACCAATAGGAGTCCTTGCAGGTCTTGATCAATAAGTGGTATACTCAGTCCAATAAAGATGGTTGAGTCTGTTACCCCCATCAAAGGGATTAAAATCCCTCACTCCAATATGGTTGTCTCTGCATCTCCCTTCAAGCTAAAGAGTGCTAATACTTCGGCATTCGCCTTGAATGCAAATATTGATAGGATTGTGGAACAGAACAATTATCCTAACAAACTGCTTCATATAGTGTCTCAGCAGATTGAGGATTCTAAACCCAACTCTGCTATCCCCAGTCCTAGCTTAAGTCTATTTAGGCCCAGCACTAGTAGTGCGATAGATCCTAATCATATGTTCAAACCCCCAGAGTTTCGGCTTGAACTGTTCCCTAAGCTCAAAGAAGAAATGGCAGTCTCTAGAAAGCTTGTTGAATAACTCGCACAAAGTCTAGCCAAATTTTGTGTTTTCGACAAGGGAAAGTCCCCTAAATCTTCTAAATCTAAAGGGACTAGTTCCTCTCCTTCTAAAGGATCCAATCCTTCTCCGTCTTCTGAGAGTATCAAAACTCTCTCTGCTAACTTTCTTCATAAGCTTGCTGACCGTTATCCAAATTGGAAAAATTATTATAAACGTCCTTTATTTCCCGAAACTCAATATAAAGAAGATCATCTTCGCTCTCAATCAGCTCATGATGGTAGAGGCATCATCGAGTGGAATATCAACAGGCTAGCCGAACATCAGATGTACCATGTTCTCCAAGAAATGGGTGTCTGTGCCACCAGCTATAAGTTGAGATATTCTTCCGATAGAGAAGCAGCCTCTATGGCTGTTGCAGGTTTTATGGGTATGCTGAAATTCTAGTAGGATAACTATCTCTTCGAAGACCAGAAATTCAATATTCTTTCTGCTACTACTGTCATCACAATAGTGAAGATGGAAGGTGGTATAGAAGTAGAAGATTCTGAGGTCCGTTAGGATGCTAGTGCCACTCTGCTTTAACACATAGCTAAACTCTTTGTAGGTGAACCAAAACTCTTCCAGGATAGAAGCTTAGAAATCCTGAACAACTTTAGGTGTCCTAAATTAGGAGACTTTAGGTGGTACAAAGACCAGTTTCTAGCCAAGATCATGACTAGGCCTGACTGCAATAGCGACTTCTGGAAAGATAGGTCCATTAGTGGTCTACCTCCCTTATTTGCCTATAAGGTTAGAGCGAAAATCCGGGATAGGTGTGGTGATAAAATCCCCTATGACTAGATAACTTACGGTGATGTAGTAAGCATTGTTAATACCACAGCCTTAGAACTGTGTATTGATCTCAAGCTTAAAAGTCAACTTAAAAAGGATAGGTTGACCCCTTGAGCAGAATTAGGTTGTTTCTGTCGAGGATTTGGATTTGGTAATATAGACTCTCCCCTTTCAAAGGTGAATAATAAGAAGTCTAAGAAGTCCTTTCATAAGTCTAGAAAGCCTAGAAAAAATAAAGACAGAGCTGAAAAGCCTAAACAAAAGTTTAGAAAACATAAGCCTTCCAATAAGGAAGATGTTTGCTGGAACTGTGGAAAGAAAGGGCATAGAGCCAGTTAGTGTAAGTCTTCTAAGAAGAAGATAAAGATTAATCTCCTAGGTCTAGACGATGATACAAAAGAGAAAATCTTTGCTATCCTCCAAGATAGTGATTCTCATTCCAACTATTCGACTTCAGAAGAATATAGTGATAAAGCAAATATTAAAGTCACTTATGAGTCTGAAGGAAGCTAGTCAGAATTAAAAGACTCTTGTATAGGGAACTGCGAAGGTGTTTTGTACGATTGCACCACAAGCTCCATTAGTGTTATCTCTAAGGATTCAAAAGGAATTCTATTTGATATCATAGACCATATGAAGGATGATGAGTCTAGAGCCAAGTATCTTGTCAAACTTAAGAAAATTATCCTTAGTTTAGACAAACCTTCCCCGTCTAAGGTCATAGAACCTTTTAGTATGAAGCAAATCTTCTCTAAGTTTGATAAGCCTGCTGAACCTTCTGTCTCTGACTTGAGAAAAGAGATGAATACTCTTAAGCAAGAAGTCAAGGAGATGAAGTCCCGACGGGACAAGATTGAAGTCGAGATGCTTACCTCTCAGGTCCTTAAAGACATTTCCTTGCAAACAAACAAAGGAATGTCTATTGTTCCTCCCTATACTGAAGACCTCCCTAGTTTACCAGGTGAGCAATCTAGTCCTGCTATCCTAGATGAACCTAACCCTTCAGTATTCTCTATTTAAATCCCTAAGTCAGCATATCCCTATCAAATTGGTGATTGCTAAAGACTTCATGTTAAACAAGATTGCCTTGATTGACATTGAGGATGATCGCAACTACATTGTAAAAGGCCTTATTCCTCTTAAGTACCTTGAGAAGGGTACTATGCCCTTGTTTTCCGCTACTGGAGAGCAGATGAAAATAGATTATAAATTATCCAGAGCTAATATTTGTAACAATCATTTTTGCTTTATGAATAATTTTGTGATAACTGAAAATATAAATGAAGATATTATTCTCAGTTTGCCTTTCATTAATCAGTTAAAAACCTATACTGATGATTTACAAGGAATTCATGCATCTATCCTTGGTCAAAAGGTCTTTTTCCCATTTGTTAAATCTCCTTCTACAGAAGAAAGTTTGTTTTTGAAGAATAAAACTGTTTTTAAAATTAACAGGCTTTCCTCTCATATTTCTTTTCTCAAAAATAAGATTATGATTGAACAAATTAAATAAACTTTAAAAGCCTTGAGGATGATTGTTAAGACCGATTCCCTTTTGAAAAAATTTGAATCTGTAGTTTGTTCTAATTTGCCAACTGCCTTTTGGGAAATAAAAAGGCATTCTGTTGAACTTAACTACGTTGATGGATTTGATGAAAGGACTATTCCCACAAAGGCTAGGCCTATTCAAATGAACCATGAAATGTTGGAAGTTTGCAAGTCTGACATTAACCATTTACTAGAAAATGGTATAATCCACCCCTCTAACTCCCCTTGGAGTTGTTCTACATTTTATGTTAATAATTCTGTAGAAAAGGAAAGACAAGCCCCATGGCTTGTAATTAATTATAAGCCTTTGAATGCTATTTTGAAATGGATTCGCCATCCAATCCCTAAAAAAATGGATCTTCTTAAGCGAACTAATAAAACAAATCTTTATAGTAAGTTCGATATGAAGTCTAGATTCTGGCAGATTCAAATTGCTCAAAAGGATTGTTACGAGACTGCTTTTAACGTACCTTTTGGACATTATGAATGGAATGTCATGCCTTTTGGATTGAAAAATGCTCCATCTACATTTCAGAACAAAATGAATAATATTTTCAATCCTTATTCTTATATGTCTATTATTTATATAGATGATGTTTTGATCTTTTCTGAGGACATAGATTCTCATTTTAAACATTTGAATACGTTTTTCAATATTGTTAAACAAAATGGCTTGGTTGTTAGTGCAAATAAAATAAAGCTCTTTCAAACCTCTATTAGATTTTTAGGCCATGACCTGTACCAAGGTAGTCATAAGCCCATTTACAGAGCCATAGAGTTCTCTAGTAAGTTTCTAGATAATATTAGGGAAAAAACTAAGTTACAGTGATTTTTAGGAAGCATAAACTATGTGACTGACTTTATCCCTAATATCAGGCAAATCTGCGAGCCTTTATATAGATGCCTTAGGAAGACCCAGGTACCTTAGAGCGATGAACAAACTAAGGCAGTCAAGAGAATTAAGAAGATAGTCCAAAATCTTCCTTGTCGAGGAATTCGTAACCCAGAATCCTTTATGATTGTGGAAACAAATGCTTCTGAACTAGGTTATGGAGGAATTCTTAAGCCGCGTATTAACCTAGAGAGTTGTGAACAACTAGTGAGGTTTACTTCGGGAGTCTGGAGCTCTACCCAAAAGAACTATAACACTGTGAAAAAAGAAGTTTTATCTATAGTTCTATGTATCACTAAATTTCAAGATGATTTGGTTAATAAACCATTCTTACTTCTAGTTGATTGCAAATCAGCAAAATAATTTTTATTTAAAGATGTTAAAGATCTTGTTTCTAAACAAATTTTTGCCAGATTGCAAGCTCTACTATCTATCTTTGATTTTTAAATTAAATATATCAACGGAGAAAATAACTATCTTCCTGATTTCCTAATCCATGAATTTCTATAGGGTCATGAAGCCATTCAGGTCCTACTCATTGTTTAAAAACGTTAAGTCCGAAAGGTCGACCCCTATGGTCAGACCTTTCCTTACTTCTGACCTGGCCCAATAGAGGCCTTCAAAATAAGTTCGCCGTTTTAGGGAAAATACTCCAAATCACAAGCCCAACACTTGAAGGCCCAAAATCAGAAACCTCTTCAAAGGTCCAAAGTAAGAAGAGGTGTAAAATTCCGATCCTAGAGTCATTTGCCCAGGATGTTACCCCAAGTGTCCAGCCTAACAAATAGTCTTCTCATAGCTAGTCCTCTCAGACCCAAGAGTATTTCGATTATATCCCTACTATGGCATTTCCTATTTTAACCTTAGACAAGGATTATGAAACAGGGATGGTCCAAGACTTAATCAAACCCTGCTACCTTAACTCAAACTACATAGATAGTTCAAACCCACTCCATACTCACTTGTATTATGAGCCCATTCTTGTTGATAATGAATCCATTGAGATTGAGCATGTGTATTCTAAGAAAAACCTAGAATTCGTTCTTTATTCTCATTTCACTATCAAAAGGATTCTCACCCCATTTGAGTGTAAAGCTAATCATCTTCTCGCCCCCACACCTCTGAGTATGAGACATATGCCCCAAACTTACAACTAGATCACATATAAACAAGCATGGTATAATTTCATGTACCTCAGACCTACCCATACATGGTTTGTCAAGTATAGTTCGAATCTGGTCAAAGCCACTATCCCTAGGTGGTTTTATGACTGGTGGAAAGCATTCTTAGGAAAAATGGAAAACCTCCCTTAATGATTCCTGCATCAGTTTGAAGATTTTTAGAAGACTCAAGAAATTACCACTTTGCCTGCACATATCAAGATGTGCAAATATTTCATTCAAAAAAGTATTTCATACATTAGCAGTTGGGAATTCAAAGTCACTGAATTTTATCATATTTGGTATTTATCAAAGGAGATAATGGTAAAAGGATGGATGCCTAAGCCAAAATTCGCAATTCTCAACAAAGGGAAGGCAGAAGCTCAGCCGACTTCTTTAGCTCATCCAAGGCGGCCCTCAAGAAGAAGCCACGACAAGCCCTTCTTGATTTAGACAAATAGAACAGAGCCACTCTTCTATAGCTCCTTGCAGAAGCTGGTTCTTCAAAGGACTCCTCGGATAACAGAGATATGTGTTATCCTAAAGGTATAACACAAGCCTATCTAGAAGCCTATGAGGAATAGGAGTTCTAATATCTATGGAAAATATAGTTCCAAAGGAACGAAATTATTTTCCGCTTGGATAGTTTTGCTATTCCTAAGAAGAATCTAGTCCTGGTATTGTTCTATATACCTTCGTCTTCGGTACAAATAGGGATACCCACTTTATGTCTTGTGACTGCATACTTTATCATTACTTTCCCACTGTAAAGAAAAACTGATAGGCAAGTGTCTAGTCCACTTGTTTGAGGGAATCTTATCCTTCTGTCATGCTTGGATAGTTTTGTTATTCCTAACAAGAATCTAGTCCTAGTATTGTTCTAGATACCTTTGTCTTTACCACAAGTGGGGATGCCCACTTTATGTCTTGTGTGTGCCTACTTTATCATTGCTTTCCCACTAGAAAGAAAATATGATAGGCACGCGTCTAGTCCACTTGGTTGAGGGAATCTTATCCTTCTATCATTCGTCTGTAATATGGTCCACCAATAAATTATTGTTGGTCACCTATAATCCACTACGTAGTGTCGACATCATCAAAGTCATCCATGCATAAGGATCTGAGACCTTACTTTATTTCTTAGGTCTACATATAGACACTCAAATGCCTTCAAATATTTTAGGAAAACTCTGCAAAAATACTCATTAGCCTTCTGTTCATACTCTTAGCCTCTGGTCATTCAGTCCACAGTTGTAATATACTCTTTATATAGAATAAAGATAATAGTTTAAGTAAGCTTTTACTCTGATCCTTTTATATTAAACTTTTCATATTAATTACATTTATATAATTCCATCCAGTCAGCTAGGTTAGTGGTGAAAGGACTAGCTGGGTTATTGCCGATCCTATTTCCTGGTATTAGAGCCAGGAAATCTTGGTAGACAGCCAACTGAGATATAAAGAATAGATAGCCAATTGAATTTCCTGGTATAAGAGCCATGTTGGTTGTATGTGTGTTTAACATGAGCAACTAAACACATATATTGTCTTGGGTCTGAGGGTTCTCAAAGGAAAAGATGATGGGTTAAACGTTTTTGAATTTGTTAAGTTACTTATTATGTTTAATTCTTTTTATACAGTATTGTTTTTAATCTACATTGTATGAGGTACTTAATTTCTTCCTTGAGTGTGAGGTCTCCGATTAATTTCTAGATCAGACGTTAGCAAGCCTGTCCTTGTGGTCACTATAATCCATGGTAGGCGTTGATAGTGACCCTTAGGTGTTCCCGTAGCCGACATAACTCTAGAAGAAGTAGAGGTAAAGACAAGAGGACGTGTAGATGACAGCAAACCAGCTATAATTAGAATTAGCCATAATTTGTAACTTAGCCAATTTTTAGTCTTTTCCTCCACTCTTTAACCTTTGATTTCCTCTTACTCTAGACAGTATCTTTTCTTTGATGAATAATCAAACTATTTTGAATTTTGTCAATTTCTCTTCCCATGCAACCCAGATTGCTATTACTAAATCTAATTTGGATAACTGGAGTATCCGCAAAGAACCTTTTCATAAGATCTACCAGATAGGTCACTTTAGTTTTGTTCATAATCACAATATAAAAACTTGTGAATCTACCATTGCTATCAATAACTCTTTAGAAGTTATTAAATTGTTGAACGAGCAAGACATTATTAGATATAGATCTAATTTTAACTACTTCCATATTGGTCTGGTTCAAGTGGCTATTAAGCCTTTATTTAGAAAAAAACTTAATATTCCTATTTATACTTTACTTCGTGATGCACGTTTTTTTATTTTGATGATTCTCTGTTAGGAGCTCTTGAAAGTAATCTTGCAGGTGGCCCAGTTTACTTTAATTGCTATCCTAATTTTTCTGTTGATATCAATGATCCAAATGTTTTGGATACATTGACTTTAAACATAAAGACAATGAATATGTAAATCTGAGACTAGAGAATTAGCTGTCATATATCATGTGTACTACAAGTTGATGAGGATTACCTTAACCCCTAAGGCTAAGATAGAGAGTGCCAAAGGCGTAACTATGATTATGGAAGCTAACCAAAAGCATAGTATGGGCTTTGTTCCGTGCCTCCTCAAGTGGAACGACCTTCTAGCTATTACGGATTGGCATTTTAAGGGCATTACCCAACCTGTTCTGTCTCTACGGAGAGTTATTAGATTGAAAGTATCATTCTGAACATGGATGGTTGGTCAATCTAAAGTTTCTTGATTCCCAAACTCATAGAAGTTTCTTCGTAGGCTCCACTTCTTCCAAACCCCCAAGGAGGTATCTTATAGATCTCAATCATTTAGATCTAGGGATAAGGGTCCTATAGAAGCTATTGATTTTTTGGGAGAGATCCCTAAGGCATTTTCTAAATCTCATATTATAGAACCATATAGTCCCACGGCGTCTGACATGGAGCCTCCAAGGCAATATTCAGACCCTGGTTTGGGTGTTATTATCACCGATGAGGATTACACCCCAGATTTGGTCTCCCTCTAAAAGCTTTGGTATGACGCTAATAATAGCATAAGGTTTAAATGGTATCTTGATACCTATTCCAAGAGCAAACAAGCTTTGTTCGGAAAATATTAGATTTAGACATGAAGCATTTGAAATGTGATATTGAATTCTTCAAGTGGTTTGAGATCATTGGTAAACTTGATGACCAACAGAAGTCCCTATAGGTCTTGGTCAATAAGTGGTATACTCAGTCCAACAAAGTGGTTGAGTCTGTTACCCCCCTTGAAGGGATTACAATCCCTCACACCAATACGATTGTCTCTACGTCTCCCTTCAAGCTAAAGAGAGCCAATCTTTTGGATTTCGCCTCAAATGCAGATATAGATTGGATTGTCGAACAGAACAATTATACTAACAAACTGCTGCATACAGTGTCTCAGTAGATTGAGGATTCTAAACCTAAGTCTACTATACCCAATCATAGCTTAATTCTATTTAGTCCCAGCACCAATAGTACGATAGAGCATAATCCTATGATCAAACCCCCAAAGATCCGGTGTGAACTATTCCCTAAGCTCGGAGAAAAAATAGCAGTCTCTGGAAAGCTTGTTGAACAGCTCGCACATAGTCTAGCCAAAATTCATGTTCTCGATAAAGGAAAGTCCCCTAAATCTTCTAAATCTAAGGAGACTAGTTCCTCTCCTTCTAAATGATGCAATCCTTCTCCGTCATCTGAGAGTATCAAAACTCTCTCTGGTAACTTTCTTCATAAGCTTGTTCACCGTTATCCAAATCGGAAAAACTATTACAAACATCCTTTCTTTACCGATACTCAATATGAAGAAGATCATCTTCACTCTCAATTAGCTCATGATGGTAGAGGTATTGTCGAGTAGAATATCGATGGGCTAGCCGCACATTAGATGTACCGTGTCCTCCAAGAAATAGGTGTCTGTGTCACCAGCTATAAGTGTATATGTTCTTTAGATAGAGAAACAACCTCTATGGTTGCTGCAGGTTTTATGGGTATGCTGAAATTCTGGTGGGATAATTATATCTTCGAAAACTAGAAATTTAATATTCTTTCCGCTACCATTGTCATCACAACGGTGAAGATGGAAGGTGGTATGGAAGTAGAAGATTCCGAGGTCCGCCAGGATGCTAGTGCCAATCTGCTTTACCACATAGCTAAGCACTTTGTAGGTGAACCAAAACTCTTCCAGGATAAAATCCTAGAAATCTTGAACAATGTTAGGTGTCCTAAATAAGGAGACTTTAGGTGGTACGAAGACCAATTTCTAGCCAAGATCATGACTAGGCCTGACTGCAATAATGACTTCTGGAAAGATAGGTTCATTAGCGTTCTACCTCCCTTATTTGTTGATAAGGTTTGAGCCAAAATCCGGGATAGGTGTGGTGGTAAAATCCCCTATGACAAGATGACTTATGGGGTGATGTATTCAGCATTGTTAATACCACAGCCTTAGAACTCTCTACTGATAGGTTGACCACTAGAGTACAATTAGGTAGTTTCTGTCGATATTATTGATTTGGTAATATAGACTTTCCCCCTTCAAAGGTGAATAAGACGAAGTCTAACAAGTCCTTTTATAAGTCTACAAAACCTAGAAAAAATAAAGACAGTGCTGAGAAGCCTAAACTATGTCACTGACTTTATCCCTAATATCAAGCAAATCTGCGAGCCTTTATATAGATGCCTTAGGAAGACCCCGATACCTTGGAGCAATGAATAAACTAAGGCAGTTAAGAGAATTAAGAAGATAGTCCAAAATCTTCCTTATCTAGGAATTCTTAACCCAGAAGCCTTTATGATTGTAGAAACAGATGCTTCTGAACTAGGTTATGGAGGGATTCTTAAGCAGTGTATTAACCCAGATAGTTGTGAAGAACTACTGAGGTTTACTTCGAGAGTCTGGAACTCTACCCAAAAGAATATAGCACTATGAAGAAAGAAGTTTTATCTATAGTGCTATGTATCACTAAATTTCAAGATGATTTGGTCAATAAACCATTTTTACTTCCAGTTGATTGCAAATCAGCAAAAAAAATTTTATTTAAAGATGTTAAAAATCTTGTTTCTAAACAAATTTTTTCTAGATGGCACGCTCTACTATCTAGCTTTGTTTTCGAAATTGAATAAATCAAAGGAAAAAAACAACTCTCTTCCTGATTTCTTAACCCGTGAATTTCTACAGGGCCATGAAGCCATCCAAGTCAAACTCACTATTTAAAAATGTTAAGTCCGAAAGGCTAACCCTTGCAGTCAGACCTTTTCTTCCTTCTGACCGTCCCCAATAGAGGCCTTCATTTCCTCCCACACCTAGTCCGAGCGAAAACCGAAATAAGTTCTCCATTTTAGGGAAATTCTTCAAATTACAGGCCCAACACTTGAGGGCCCAAAATCAAAAACCTCTTCAAATGTCAAAACTAAGAAGAGTTACGATATTTTGATCCCAAAGTCGTTTGCCCAGTCTTCTCAGGCCCAAGAGTCTTTCGATTATATTCCTACTAGGTTATTTCCTATTTTTGCCTTAGACAAGGATTATGAAACAGGGAGGGTCCAAGACTTAATCAAACCCTGCTACTTAACTCAAACTACATAGATAGTTCAGACCCACTCCATACTCGCCTGTATTATGAGGCCATTCTTGTTGACAATGAATCTATTGAGATCGAGCATGTGTATTCTGAGAAAAAACCAAAATTCATTCTTTATTCTTAGTTTACTATCAAAAGGATTCTCAACCCATTTGAGTGGAAAGCGGATCATCTTCTTGCCCCTATACCTCTGAGTATGAGACATAAGCCACAAACATACAACTGGTTCACACAAAAACAGGCATGGTATAATTTCATGTACCTCAGACCTACCCATACATGGTTTGTCAAGTACAGTTCGGAGTTGGTTAGAGCCACTATACCTAGGTATTTTTATGACTGGTGGAGCATTTTCAGGAAAAATGGAAAACCTCCCTCAATGGTTCCTGCAGAAGTTTGAAGATTTTTAGAAGACTCAAGAAATCACCACTTTGACAGCACACACCAAGATGTGTAAATATTTCATCCAGAAAAGGATTTCATACATTATCAACTGGGACTTCAAAGTCACAGAATTTGATTGTATTCGGTATTTATCCAAGGAGATAATAGTAAAAAGATGGGTGCCTAAGCCAAAATCCCCAATTCCGAGTAAAGGGAAAGCAGCAGCTCAGCTCACTTCTTTAGCTTTATCCAAGGCATCCCTCAAGAAGAAGCTAGAACAATCATTTCTTGATTTAGCTAAACAAGATAAAACCACTCTTCTACAACTCCTTCAGAAGCTGGTTCTTCAGAAGACTCCTGAAATAATGAAGATATATGTTATCCTAAATATATAGCACAAGCATATCTAGAAGCCTATGAGGAATAGGAGTTCTACTATCTATGGAAAATAGAGTTCCAAAGGAACGGAATTATTTTCCGCTTGGATAGTTTTGCTATTCCTAAGAATAATCTAGTCCTGGTATTGTTCTATATACCTTCATCTTTGGTACAAGTGGGGATACCCACTTTATGTCGTGTGACTGCATACTTTATCAGTACTTTCCCAATGTAAAGAAAAACTAATAGGCAAGTGTCTAGTCCACTTGTTTGAGGGAATCTTATCCTTCTATCATTCGTCTGTAATATGGTCCAACAATAAATTGTTGTCGATCACCTATAATCTACTACATAGTGTCGGCATCATCAAGGCCATCAATGTATAAGGATCTTATACTGTACTTTATTCTCTTAGGTCTATATAAAGACACTCAGAGTTTTGAAAGAAGGCATCAAAAAATATTAGCAAAACTCTGCAAAAATACTCATTAGCCTTCTATTCATACTCTTAGCCTCTGGTCATTCTGTCCACTGTTGTAATCTCCTCTTTATCTTGAATAAAGATAACTTCTTAAGTAAGATTTTACTGTGATCCTTTTATATTAAGCTTTTAATATTAACTACATTTATATAATTCCATCAACTCAGCTAGGTTAGTGGTGAAAGCACTAGCTAGGTTATTGCCGATCCTATTTCCTGGAATCAGGTGAAACCATTTACTCTGGACACCTAAGGTTGTTCAGGATTTCTAGGCCTCTATCCTGGAAGAGTTTTGGTTCACCTACAAAGTGCTTAGCTATGAGGTAAAGCAGAGTGGCACTAGCATCTTGATGGACCTCGAAATCTTCTACTTCCATACCACCTTTCGTCTTCACTATTGTGATGATAGTGGTAGCGGAAAGAGTATTAAATTTTTGGTCTTCGAAGATATGATTATCCCACTGGAATTTCAGCATACCTGTAAAACCTGCAGAAACTATAGGTGTCCTAAATTAGGAGACTTTAGGTGGTACTAAGACCGATTTCTATTCAAGATTATGACTAGGCCTGACTGCAATAGTGACTTCTGGAAAGATAGGTTCATTAAGGTCTACCTCCCTTAATTGCCGATAAGGTTAGAGCCCAGTCGAGACTTCATCTCCTTGACTTCTTGCTTAAGAGTATTTATCTCTTTTCTTAAGTCAGAGACAGAAGGTTCAGCATGCTTGTAAAACTTAGAGAAGATTTGCTTCATAATAAAAGGTTATATGACCTTAGACAAGAAGTGTTTGTCTGATCTAAGGATAATTTTCTTAAGTTCGACAAGATACTTGGCTCTAGACTCATCATCCTTAATATGGTCTATGATATCAAACAAAATTCCTTTTCAATCCTCAAAGATAACACTAATGGTGTTTGTGGTGCAATCACAAAAAACACCTTTGTAGTTCCCCGTACAAGAGTCTTCTGATTTTCATTGGCTTCCTTCAGACTCATAAGCGACTTTAATATTTTCTTCATCAGTATATTCTTCTGAAGACGAATAGTCGGAATGAGAATCACTATCTTAGACCTAGGAGATTAATCTTTTTCTTTTGTATCATCATCTAGACCTAGGACCAAAGATTTTCTCTTTTGTATCATCGTCTAGACCTAGGAGATTAATCTTTTTCTTCTTCTTAGAAGACTTACATTGACTTGCTCTATGCCCTTTCTTTCCACAGTTCCAGCAGACATCTTCCTTATTGGTAGGCCTATGTTTTCTAAAATTCCATTTAGGCTTTTCAGCTTTGTGTATATTTTTTATAGGCTTTTTAGACTTATGAAAGGACTTCTTAGACTTCTTCTTATTCACCTTTGAAGGGGGGAGTCTATATTACCAAATCCAAAATTTTGGCAGAAGCTACGTAATTCTGCTCTAGTGGTCAACCTATCTTTTTTAAGTTGACTTTTAAGCTAGAGATCAGTACACAGTTCTAAGGCTGTGGTATTGAAAATGCTGACTACATCATAGTAAGTCATCTGGTCAGAGGGGATTTTACCAGCACACCTTACTCGGATGTTGGCTCTAACCTTATTGGCAAATAAGGGAGGTAGATCACTAATGAACATATCTTTCCAGAAGTCACTATTGCAGTCAAACCTAGTCATGACCTTGGCTAGAAATTGGTCTTTGTACCACCTAAAGTCTCCTTATTTAGGACACCTAAGGTTGTTCAGGATTTCTAGGATTCTATCCTGGAAGAGTTTTAGTACACCTACAAAGTGCTTAGCTATGTGGTAAAGCAAAGTGGGACTAGCATCCTGACGTACCTCAGAAACTTCTACTTCCATACCACCTTCCATCTACACTATCGTGATGACAGTGGTAGCAGAAAGAATATTAAATTTCTTGTCTTTGTAGATATAATCATCCCACCAAAATTTCAGCATACCAGCAAAAGCTGCAACAACCATAGAGCCTGCTTCTCTATCGGAAGAACCTCTCAACTTATAGCTGGTAACACAAACACCTATTTCTTAGAGGACATAGTACATCTGATGTTTGGCTAGCCCATCAATATTCCACTCGATGATACCTCTACCATCATAAGCAGATTGAGAGTGAAGATGATCCTCTTCATATTGAGTATCGGGAAAGGAAGGAAGTTTGTAATAGTTTTTCCGATTTGGATAACAATCAGCAAGCTTATGAAGAGAGTTAGCAATGAGAGTTTTGATACTCTCAGAAGACGGAAAAGGATTGGATCCTTTAGAAAAAGAGGAACTAGTCTCCTTAGATTTAGAAGATTCAAGGGACTTTCCTTTGTCAGAAACATGAAATTTGGCTAGACTTAGTACGAGCTATTCAACAAGCTTTCCAGAGACTGCTATTTCTTCTCTGAGCTTAGGGAACAGTTCACACCAAAACTATGGGCTTTGAACATAGGATTACGCTCTATCGCACTACTTGTGCTGGGCCTAAACAAACTTGAGCTTGGACTGGCGATAACAGATTTAGTTTAGAATCCTCTATCTGCTGAGACACTATATGAAGCAGTTTGTTATTATAATTGTTCTGTTCAACAATCCTATCAATATCTATGTCCGAAGCGAATTCCGAAGCATTGGCACTCTTTAGCTTGAAAGGAGATACAGAAGTGAGGGATCTTAATCCCTTTGGGGGGGGGTAACAGACTCAACCACTTTGTTGGACTGAGTATACCACTTATTGACCAAGACTTGCAAGGACTCCTGTTGGTCATTAAGTTTACCAGTGAACTCAAACCACGTGAAGAATTTGATATCACATTTCAAATGCTTCATGTCCGAGATCCACTGTTTTTAGAACAAAGCTTGTCGGATCTTGAAATAGGAAATATCAAGATACCATTTAACCGTTATGCTATACTAATGGTCATACCTAATCTTCTTGAGGGAGACCCAATCTGGGGTATAATCCTCATCGGTGACGATAAAACCAAGCTAGTGCTTTCACCAATAACCTGGCTGAGTTGATGCAATTATATAAATGTAATTAATATTAAAATCTTAATATAAAAGGATCAAAGTAAAAGATTACTTAAAACATTATCTTTATTCAAGATAAAGAGGAGATTATAACAGTAGACTGGATGACCAGAGGCTAAGAGTCTGAACAGAAGGATAATGAGTATTTTTGCAAAGTTTTGCTAAAATTTTTTGATGCCTTCTTCTGAAAGTCTGAGTGTAAAATTTTTTGATACTCCACTTGACGATGCCTCTATTACTATGAGTTGATTGAGAGTGAAGATGATCCTCTTCATATTAAGTATCGGGAAAGGAAGGACATTTGTAATAGTTTTTTCAATTTAGATAACGGTCAGCAAGCTTATGAAAAGAGTTAGCAAAGAGAGTTTTGATACTCTCAGAAGATGGAGAAGGATTGGATCCCTTAGAAAGAGAGGAAATAGTCTCCTTAGGTTTAGAAAATTCAGGGGACTTTCCTTTGTCGGAAACATGAAATTTTGCTAGACTTTGTGCGAGCTGTTCAACAAGCTTTCCAGAGACTGCTATTTCTTCTCCAATCTTAGGGAACAGTTACGTCGGAACTCTGGGGGTTTGAACATAGGATTACGCTTTATCGCACTACTGGTGCTGGGACTAAACAGACTTAAGCTAGGATTGGAGATAGCATACTTAGGTTTAGAATCCTTAATCTGCTGATACACTATATGAAGAAGTTTGTTAGTATAATTGTTCTATTCAACAATCCTATCAATATCTGCATTCGAGGCAAATGCCGAAGGATTGGCAATCGTTAGCTTGAAGGGAGACGCAAAGACAACCATATTGGAGTGATGGATTTTAATCCCTTCGAGGGGGGTAACAGACTCAACCACTTTGTTGGATTGGGTATACCACTTATTGACTAAGACCTGCAAGGACTCCTATTGGTCATCAAGTTTACCAGTGATCTCAAACCACCTAAAGAATTCGATATCACATTTCAAATGCTTCATGGCTGAGATCCGCTATTTTTCGTACAAAGCTTGTTGGCTCTTGGAATATGTATCAAGATACCATTTAACCCTTATGCTATTCTTAGGATCATACCAAAGCTTCTTGAGGGAGACAAATCTAGGGTGTAATCCTCATCGATAACAATAACAACCTAACCATGGTCTAAATATTGCCTTGGAGGCTCCATGTAAGATGTTTAGGGACTGGAAGGTTCTCTAATATGAGATTTATAAAATACCTTAGGGATATCTCCCCAAATATCAACAGCTTCTATAGGACCCTTATCCCTAGATCCAAAGGATTGAGACCTATAAGACACCTCCTCCGAGGGTTTGGATGAAGTGGAGCCTACGGAGAAACTTCAAAGTGTTCGGGAATCAAGAAACTTTAGATTGACCTAACCATCCATGTTCTGAATAATATATTCAATCTGACGACTCTCCATACGAGACAGAATAGGTTGGGTGATGCCCTTAAAATGCCCATCCGTATTGGCCAGGAGGTCGTTCCACTTGAGGAGGCAAGGAACAAAGACCATACTATGCTCTTGGTTAGCTTCTATAAGCATAGTTATGCCTTTGGCACTCTCTATTCTAGCCTTAGGGGCTAAGGTAGTCCTCGTCAACCTGTAGTACACACAATATATGGCAGCTAATTCTCTAGTCTTAGTTTTGCTGTTCAAATTCATTGTCTTAATGTTTAAAGTCAATGTATCCAAAACATTTGGATCATTGATATCAACAGAAAAATTAGGATAGCAATTAAAGTAAACAAGACCTGCAAGATCACTTTCAAGAGCTCCTAATAGAGAATCATCAACATTAAGGAAACGTGCATCACGAAGTAAAGCACAAATAGGAATATTAAGTCCTTTTCTAAATAAAGGCTTAATGGCCACTTGAACCAAACCAATATGCAAGTAGTTAAAATTAGATCTATATCTAAGAATGTCTTGCTCGTTCAACAATTTAATAACTTCTAAAGAGTTATTGATAGCAATGGTAGATTCACAAGTTTTAATATTGTGATTATGAACAAAACTATAATGACCTATCTGGTAGATCTTATGAAAAGGTTTTTGGGGGATACTCCAATTATCCAAATTACATTTAGTAACAGCAATCTGGGTTGCACAGGAAGATAAATTAATAGAATTCAAAATATTTTGATTATTCATCAAAGAAAAGATATTGTCTAGAGTAAGAGGAAATCAAAGGTTAAAGACTAGAGGAAAAGACTAAAAATTGGCTAAGGTACAGATTATGGATAATTCTAAGTATAGCTGGTTCGCTATCATGTACACGTCCTCTTGGCTTTACCTCTAATTATTCTTGAGTTATCATGGCGACTGGAACACCTAAGGGTCACTATCAATGCCTACCACAGCTTACAAGGACCACAGGGAAGGCTTGCCAATATGTGACTCGAAAATTAATCGGAGACCTCACACTCAAGGAAGAAATTAAGTACCTCATACAGCATAGATGAAAAACAACATAGTATAAAAAGAATTAAACATAATATGTAACTTAACAAATTCAAAGAAGTTTAACCCATAATCTTTTCCATTGAAAACCCTCAGACCTAGACAGTATATGTGTTTAGTTGATCATGCTAAACACACATACAACCTACATGGCTCTATTCTTTATATTTCCCCTTTTCGAACATTTGTCCCTGAATGTACAAGAGATGTACAAGAAAAGAGTGATCATCAGTATATCCACCCCAACCAGAATGCAACATACCATATAAAACACCATTTTCAAATTCTCAACATAAGTGTAAAATCATCATAAGTTTACCCACTTAAATATGAATGCATATGAATGACATAGGGGCTGAAATATAAGATTCAAAATCACATAGGGGACTAAAGATTATTACCTTATGATTGAGTGGAGTGGAAAAGATAAGGATACCACTTTTGCATGTCTGTTTCGGCCTTCTATTTAGCACTTTTGACTTATTGGTTCCTCCAAAGGATTTTAACGGATGCCACCTCCTTCTTCCTCAATCTCTTTACTTACCTATCCAAGATCTGAACTGGAACCTCCTCATAAGGCAAGTTATCCTCAACAACACCCGTGACATCAAGAGGCACAATGGCATTAGGATCACCAATACATTTTCTAAACATAGACACATGGAACACCTGGTGAACCAAATTCATTTCACTAGGCAACTTCAACTCATAAGCTGCCTTGCCAACCATCTCTATCACCTCATAAGGACCAACATACCTTTTACTCAACTTCCCCTTATTACTAAAATGGATGACACCATTCATTTGAGAAACCTTCAAATAGACCCAATCACCCACTTGGAGTTCTAAGTCTTTCCTTCTTACATTGGCATAGGATTTTTGATGACTTTGGGCTTTACTTAACCTTCCTTAATCATTCTAACCTTCTCAAGAGACTCCAAAACTAGATCCGATCCAAATAAATCCATCTCTCCAACCTCAAACCAACCCAATGGTGCTCTACAACATTCCAATAAAGAGTCTCAAATACAACTATACCTATGCTAGAGTGGTAGCTATTGTTGTAGACTAACTCAACCAATGGAAGGTTATCATCCCAACTACCTTCAAGATCCAAGACACAAGCCCTATGCATATCCTCAATTATTTGAATGGTTCTTTTGGATTGGCCATACATTTGAGGGTAAAAGGTCATAGTAAGGTGAACTTTGGTACTGAGACACCTTTCAAAAGACTTATAAAAGTGCAAAGTTAATTGTACACCACGATCCGATATGATGGATAAAGGAACCCCATGTAACCTCACTAACTAATAGATGTACAACCTTGCATACTCATCAGCCCCATATATAGTCTTAACTAACAGAAAGTAAGCCGATATCCTTATCCAATCAACTACGACCCAAATGGAATCAAAACATTTTCTAGTCTTGGGCAACCCAAATACAAAATCCATATTAATCACCTCTCATATCCACGTGGGAATCTCTATTTCTTGGGTTAGGCCACCTAGCCTTTGGTGTTTAGCTTTGACTTGTTAATAGCTATGGCAACTGGAAACAAATTTGGCAATGTCCCTCTTCATGCTTACGGCCAAATACACATCCCTCGAGTCTCTATACATTTGGGTGGAACTGAGGTGGATAGAGTAAAAAGAATTATGGGCCTCATTAAGAATTTTCCTCCTCAAATTATCAACACAAGGCACACACAACCTAACTTGGTATCTATAGTACCCATCTCCCCGTTGGGAGAAAACCTCTATTTTGCCCTCTTTCACTAAGGCCTTCAATTCAAGAAAGGAGGAGTCTAGATCTTGTTTTGGTATCAGTTCATCAACCAAAGAATATTTGGAACCATCAACAATAACAACACCATTGCCCATATCTTCTATCCTAACCCCAATATAGCTAATGTATGCACCTCTATAGCTATATCCCTATCACCACGATCCACATGAGCAAGGCTACCCATAGACACCCGACTCAAAGCATTCTCCACAATATTTAACTTACCCAGATGGTAATGCACACTCATGTCATAATCTTTGAGAAGTTCTAGCCGTTTTCTTTGTCTCGAGTTGACAGCTTTTTGAGTGAATACATATTGGAGACTTTTAAGATCGGTGAAGACATCCACATGTATCCACTACAAATAATAATGCCACATCTTATATGAAAACACAATGACGACTTACTCTAAATCATGGGTAGGGTAATTCCTTTCATGCACTTTGAGTTGTCTAGAAGCATAGGCTATGACCTTATAATTTTGCATTATCACACAAGCCAAACCAACTCTAGATGTATCACAATACCAATAAAACCTTCTTGTCCATCTGGTAGTGACAATATAGGAGCGTACACAAGCTTATCCTTCAATTTTTGGAAGCTTCTCTCACATTCATCCATCCACACAAAGTTAACCATCTTTTGAGTCAATTAGGTAATAGGGGAAGAACTGGAGGAGAACCCATTCACAAATCTTCTATAGTAACCCGCAAGGCCGAAGAAGCTCCTAATATCCAATGGCGTCAATGGTCTAGGCCAATTTCCAATCACATCGATTTTCTTATGATCCATGTTTACACAATCACTCGCCACCACATGACTCAATAATGCAACTTCCTTTAACCAAAACTCAGACTTGCCATATTTGGCATACAACTTCTCCTCCTTCAACCTTTGCAACACAACCCTCAGATGACCCATGTGCTCCTCCCTACTATGTGAATGAATCAATATATCATCAATGAAGACCACAACAAAGCAATGAAGGTAAGGTTTGAAGACCCTATATATTAGATCCATGAAGATGGTTGGTGCATTAGTGAACCCAAATGACATCACAACAAACTCATAATACCCATATTTAGTATGGAAAGTTATATTGGGAACATCACACTCCCTCACCCTTGCTTCGTTACATCCGGACCAAAGAACAATTAAGAGAAAAAGTGCTCAACTGAGAGAAAAAGCTAATGCCTTGCAATTGGTCAATCCAGTCGTCAATTCTTGGAGGAGGATATATATTCTTTATAATGGCCCTATTGAGTCGGCGGCAGTCAATACATATTCTAAGTGACTTATCCTTCTTCTTTACAAAGAACATTGGTGCACCCCAAGGTGATTGACTAGGTCTAATAAATCCCTTCTCCAATAAATCTTTCAATTGCTCTTTTAACTCGTTCAACTCCACCAGGTCCATATGATAAGGGGAATGGAGATAGGTTGAGTATCGAGAAGGAGATCTATGCCAAAATCTATCTCCCTTTTGGGAGGGACATTCGGAAGGTTATTTGGGAAGACATCAAGAAACTCATTTACAACGGGGACCGATTTGATGGAAGGGACTTTGGACACCACATCTTTAACCTTCACAAGATGATACAAACATCCCCTAGAAATCAACCTATGGGCTTTAATGCATGAAATGAATCTATATTTGACCACCGCATCTTGACTTTCCCATTCAAGGACAGGTTTATTAGGAAACTAAAAATTGACCCTATAGGTTCTGTAATCAATAGAAGCATAGTAGGCATGCAGTCAATCCATCCTAAGAATGACATCAAAGTCTAACATGTCTAATTCAACAAGATCACAAGGCAACTACTTATGAAAAATGCAAATAGGACTATTCCTATAAATTTTCCTAGCAATAATGGAGGGACCAATACAAATAGATACTTCATATGACTTATTCAACAACGCGGAACAACATGGAACTTTTTAGCAATAAAAGTGGTAATAAAGGAAAGAGTAGCACCTAGAATGATCAAAGCACATAAATCAAGTTCAAAGATTTTCAACATACTAGTAACAACATCAGGGACCTCACTAACCCTTTGCCTTCCATGTATAGCACAAACTATTTGTGCTTTAGGAAACACCTTGAGGATCATCTCTACCTATGGAACTGCATTTGCACCCCGGACTTTGTCACCGTTTCTTGGGCAATCTATGTTCTTGTGACCAAGCTTCCCACAACAAAACATGCATTAGAACCCTTGAAAAATGAGCCACTGTGACTCTTCCCACATCTAGGACACAAATGGATTGGAGCCACACCACTAACACCTGAAGACCTAGGAAAGTCATTAGCAAACCCCTTATTAGAAGTATGAGAAGGCCCTTGGCCTTGATGAAATGTAGCACCCTTTTGGAACTTACCCTCAAAACTGGCCCTCTTGGCCTCATGGCCCCTCCTTTTTCTCTTTTCCTCCTCCATTTGCTCAGCATAAGTTATCACTAGAGAAAAGTCCATGTCACTAATAAACAAGGCAGATCGACATTCTTCACTCACCAAGTCAAAGACCCCCATCACAAATTTATTTATCATAGATCAAGGATCAGTCACCAAGTAAGAAGCATACTTTAAAACTCATAGCTCCTTGTTTCAAGTTCATAAACTCTACCAACTTTCGTTGCCTAAGCTCAAGAGGGAAAAACTCATTAAGGACGACCAATTTGAATTCATCCCAAAGCACCACATAACCATTTCCCTTCTCCCCCTTCCATTACTCATACAAAATTTGGGCTACCCCTTTGAGTTGGTATGCCGCCAACTTCTCCTTTTCACTTGGCCCAACATGCATAATATTAAAGATTTTGTAGACCTCATCAATACACTCTTGTGGATCTTCATCCATCTTTGACACATGGAAAACCAAAGGATTCATCCTCATGAAGTCTCTTACCCTAGCTCTCGGGGTAGTAGCTTGGGCCCCTTGATTGACTTGGTTGGCCACCACTTGGGCAAGCATAATAAGAGCATCCCGGAGCACACCATTGGTGGGTTGCTCCTTGGGAGTTTGAACTTGTCTTACTATTGTGTTTGGCATGATCTAACATAGCAAAGAACAATCATTAGGGAAGAAAACTTATCATAAATCTACAACACGACTTAGAATATGATGAAGGGAAATATTTCCTAAAATACGTCGTAGCCATCTATTCAGAGTCATATCGCGCTTCACAACCATTAATAGAACTATAATCGATGTGGTGTGATGGATTTGAGGATGTATCAACCTAGTGCTCTGATACCAAGTTTGTCACGACCAAAGCCTTGGGGCTAGACGTGACACAACAAATGGGGAGCTCGAAGGAACCCTAATCAAGTCTCTTAACTTATCATTACACATCATTGGTCGTTGAAATATGTAAAAGACATAAAATAAGAGTAAGGGGCAAAAGGAATAAGGGATAGCTTGCAAAACATCATCATCAAAAGACAAGAGACAAAACTCATGTTGTAGATATATAACTTGTCAATAAACACTTGTAAATACATAGATAAGAGCGGGGGCCAAGATAAGGTAATCGAGCTCACTCTCAAAGACAAAAAAGAATATAAAGTAGAATATCTCTATACAAACAAGGGAAAACATAGGCAAAGTTCCCCGAAATGGAGGACTCATAACCTAGCTTGAGTAGCACGAACAAGCCACAAAGAGGAGGAGGGTGATCAACTTAGGCTCCAGTTCTTACATGGTGATATCATATAAGTAAGAGTATGCATTAGTATGTTTGAATGAACTAAGTATGTCAGATGCAATGCAACAAGAAATAGGCATCATAATCAAATTGCATAACAATAGACAATAGGCGTAACATAGCAATATGGCATGTATGATCAATGCTAGTGTAAAACGTGCTTAAATAACTCATGCTCATATAGGATATCATATGAGTAAAATAGACCAAATTTAATATCCAAATTACAAAACCCTTGGTTGGTTAGTGATGATGCCGCCCCATCACTTAAGTAGTAAAATGCTAACCCTTAACTCGGTTAATGTGTACAAATCCCTAACTCGATTGGTGATAATATTGCCCCATACCTATGTGGTGAGGTACTAACCCTTCACTATGTTGATGAGTACAAACCCCCATCTTTGTTAGTTATAATGCCGCCCTATCACTAGGTGGATAAGTACTAACCGATCCCTCGGTTAATGAATACAAACTCCCATCTCGATTATACACGTACTTAGACCCCCTGGATTGGGCATGGTCTAATGCAACACTTTATATAGAATTTATCCTGTACATAACCTCATTTGATCATTATAACATCAATTATATCATATCTCATGCTATGGACCTTCAATTACACAACAAACACTAACTGTACATTTTATCAAATATTTGTAGTGTATGTAATGGGGGTAAAAAGACCATGCAATCTAGAGATGAAATCATGCAAGAAAATTTATTGTAAAACAATCAATTAACACCTTGCAATACACCCAGGACTCTCACAATAAAAAACCTCATAAAATCCAATGTTAGATCCGAGATTTAGAGCTCAAAACATGCTAAAACAATCATACCTTTATGAACTCAAATCACTATGCAGTTAATTTTTTAATATAGAAGAGAGCACATGTAAAAATCAACTTTAAATCATGCAAATTGAGTAAAAAGGTAATTACAGCACCATAGGTGCAAGAACTCAATGGTTAAAACCTATATACCTTAGCTTTGGAAAAGCTCTTGGTGAAGATTAAATATGGCTTGAATTTTGGAGTGAAAATATGGCTAAGTGATTTGGAGAGTATTGGAAATTGTTGAGGATGCCATAAGGGTGAAATTTGGCTAAGTATAGATAAAAAACAAGTTCGGCAACATTTAAGCCCAATACTTAGAAATTTTGCACAGACTAAAAAAAGACAGGCACCATTTTAACACAGAGGTGGCGACGTAGAATCCTCTCTAGAAATTGCGTTCTTGAAATTTCATAATTGCTAAATCTTTGTACTTAAATTGGGGTTAGACCTTCTTCCCTCTAAAATGTACCTCTTGAACAAGAATCTGAAGTTCAAATTTTTAAATGACAAACAAATTTTGAGATATATGAAAATTAAAATTAAGGGCATACTGAGGCATATTTTCGGGCACTTTTTTTTTGGGGGGGGAGGCGTTACAGCCATGAAAAGTTATGGTGGAACCTATGGGTCTTAGTTGATTTTGATGATATCCAAAATAAGAGTTTTATTAGAATAATGGTGGGTTGATTTGAATAACTTTCAATGAATTGATTTTACTTCTCTCTTGTTTCATACTCTTGAAATGCATGATTGTAAGTATATGTGTATATACCCACCCTGTATTTATACCCACCCTGTATTACTAAATCTATATGACAAAGATTCTTATGTTGATCAAAACTTATTACATGAATATCAAGAGAAGCATATTACGCTAAGTTTGGGCTCCTAAGAATGTATTGAACTCATGAAAATATCATAGGATTGTCAACTAAAATATTGAGCTCTTATGCTATATATTCTACCCTCTTGTTAGTAAATCATGTCTAAGTGAAGGTCCATGCATGATCGCTATTTTATCCTCATGTACTATTCTATTTAATGCTCACTAGAAGGGGTCATGTATGTTACAATCTCTATCCTCATGTGTAATGTAATGCCTACTAGAAGGGGTCATGTTTATACTATGTTTTTACCCTCGAGTACAAGGTATATTACACATGTAGGGGTCATGTATTTTGATGATCTAATCATGCAATGTTATCATGTTTCACAAATTAAATACCCCAAAAATTTGCTTCAAAAATGCCTATAATTATAATTTTCATATATCTCAAGATTCATGTGGGATATCAAAAATCTGACTTCATATTATTAATAAGGGGGCAAAATGGAATGTGAGATGGGTATAACCCCAATTTTAGAATATCGTTGTGAAAAATAATTTTTGCCAACTTTCACAAAATAATAGGAATTTGCACTGGCTCTACCGACGCGGACCTATCGTGGAGTAGTGTTATCAGTTCTTTCATTTTCCTATTTCAGCCTAAGTCATTGGCTTCTTGGCTCCATGCCCATTTATTCTATTAAAAACACCTATAATTAGCCATTTTTCCACTATATATCACTCAAGACACTCTTAAAACTATGTCAACGACTTAACCAAATATTTCATCCAAATTCAGTGTCCCAAGCTTAATTTTGGATCTCAAGAAGTCCGTTCAAGCTTCAAGTCTATATCAAACAATACCCAAATTTAGGTATGTGCATTTCATCCATTGTGTCCTTTCACCCATGGATCTCAATCTCCATTTTTATGCAAATTGAATGTTTTCAAGTTGTATTATCTATGGGTATCTTCTATTATGGATTATGAGTATAAATTATGTTGGAATTTTATGAAATATTGATATATTATACATGATTATCTATTTCAAGCTTGTAATATGAATGGGTTTTGTCTATTGAGAATTTGCATGTTATGAGCTATGAAACTGTTATCTACTATGAAATTTGATGATGAATGTCAAGTCATTCTATATGAGGGTTTTATTAAATATTGGTGGGTTGATTTGCATTGAGTTTTCTCATATTATTACACTCTTGAATTACATGATTTTGAGCAAGCATTAAATACCTACCAAGTATTTGATAAAATGTCTTCATATGGATTCTTAAAGTTATTGATGATCTATTACTTGATTCATAAGTCAAATGGCTTTATAATGATTTTGGTATTTCAAAAATGTATTGAATTCATGAAAATGTCTATGATGTTGTAAATGCCAGTTTAAGCCCTTTTAAAAAGATTTTACCTCTTGTGGTCCTTTGATCTTAATGCAAGGAAAATGTTTGATGATGATCTATTCTTATGTTTTAAGTTAGGCTCACCATTAGAGGTAAAAGATGTTTCAGAGCTACTCATGTCATGTTTCTATGTTTCTTACAAATTTCTAAAGGGTGAATATTTCAATTATTCCATGGAATTAGGCTTAGCACTGATGGATGGAGGGTTTGCTCTCTTTGCTTGAACTATATGCCAACATAGTAGTATACTTTACCCTTTCTTTACTAGTGCATTCATTTAGTGCACTTCTTAATTAAATCTTATACAAAATGGGTCATCTTCCTGTAAGGAGGGCTACCTCATACAAATTGGGTCATGTTCCCATAAGGTGAAGTATGATTTACCTCGACAAGTACACCACCTCTTTATGAATAAGGGGAAGTACACCACCTCTTTAAGAATAAGGGGTAATCATTAGGATTTCAAGTTGTAGCTCAGTTAGTCTTGTTGTTTGCTGGTTCAGGTCACTTCCCACATATGTATTATGATCTATAATAGTTGAATGATTTACGAGCATGTTTACTTTAACCATCGACCATACATGCCATATTGAGATTACACTTATCAGTTGTCCATTGTTATGCATTTTGATTTTATTGGCTTATGTCTTTTTGCTTTGCATTTTACATATTTAGTACATTCAAATTTACTAATGCATACTTTATGCCTACATGATATCACCATGTAAGGACTAGAGCTCCTCTTGATCATCTTACACGAGGCTTGTAAGATTCTTTAAAGATAAGCTTTGGTGCATCCTCAAGTTCAAGGACACTATCTACATTGCTGCTATTTTAAGACTTCCTGTATTGAACATTTGACATTATGAGGGTGATCCCGGAAAGTGTCTTGACCCCTACTTCATTCTAAGTGAGAGGTGTATGCTGGATATTATAATGTTATTATGCTATAAGCTTGACTCTTATGTTTTCTTTGTATTTAAGACTTCCTTTAGTCCCACTTCCTATTTTTATATTATCTCTTGTTGTTATTTACTTTGCTTTCACGACCAAGGATGTGTGATTGGTATGCTAAGAGGCTTGTTTGTGTCCCTTCAGGTTCTTATTCACCGTGTCACATGTAGAACCTATGCTTGGGTCGTGACAATAAGTTATGCAAGTTATGATTATTTCATGTATTTTGTGGGACTAGACCTAGTAATGAAAGAGGCTAAAGGTGGTGGCTCAACCTAAAAGGTCCTTATATAAAGTGTTGGTCTCATAACTATGTGTCACCATTGGCTTATTTATTGCCCTAAATGGAATTTTACTAGTAGATCGAACTAGGTCATTTTACAAACTATGTGGGTCTATTCTAGGAATACCTTGGCATGTAGATCACTCCTTTATTTGGTGTGGAGTGGACATTGAAATTTTAAGATGTAGCTCGCTTGGCCTTATATGTTGGTTAGGGTCTACTCCCAAATATTTTCGATATATTATGCAAGTTTTGACTATCTTCATGCATGTTTTAACTTAAGCATTAACTATGCATGTCATATTGAGCTTATGTGTATTGATTATAATTATGCATATTGATCATTATAGCTTATGTACCTTGTTGTATGGAACCCCACATACATAGTACATTCCGTGTACTAATGCATACTTTTGCCAACATGATCTAACCATCTTAGGATCAAAGATCTTGTTCATCCTCTTCCTCCTTGTTGCTAGCCGGATTTATTGAAGAATACTAGTGGTGAATCCTCCACTTCGAGGATAACATCCACCTTACATTAGACTATTATCCTTTAAGTGTGAACCCGTGACATGTCTTGCCCCCTGTTCCACTCATATTAGAGGTGTTGTTGGATATGAAAATTTATGTATCAAGCTTGACTCCTATTATCTTTATATAATTATGAAGACTTCCCTTAGTCCATTTTTTCCCTTTTATGTTTGTCATATGTGAATGGATGTGATGGAAACCTAAAATCTCGAAATACCCCCATAGCATGAGTCATACTTATCTGTCCGCTAGACTTATTTGCTATGTGGTTCATGCAAATCCTCTTCCCCATGTCATCCATATGGCATGAGTCTGACCACCCACTTCCATTAGATATATTACATGTTAGGTGCTTATTTTCTCTTATGATTATGTTAAACCAAAGATCTGTTATGCATGCTTAAGAGGCTTGTTTGGGATCCCCTTGGGTTACTATTTGCCAAGTCATGTTTAGGCCTTAAGCTTTGGTCGTGACATATATGCTACAAATACTACCTAAATATAAAAGAAAATAAATATCCATACGAAAAAGAATAAAGGCAAGAAAACCCCTAGATTCAAAAATTGGGGTAGTTATGAACCCAAGCTACTTAGACTTCACTGAGGCCCATAACTACCCATACCCCATCAGAAAAGAGGTGCATTATCCTCAATGCATATAATCAAAGCAAAATGAAGTATTGGGTTAAAAAAACATACCTAGGTACCTAAGCACTAATGTGTGGCTGAGGCTGACCACCCTTAACCTGTCTAGTGGCCTCCTAAGTAATAATATCCTTTCCAGAGGGACCAAAACCCCTCAACCTCTCAAGTGCTCGAGCTTGTAATCTCTCCTCCTCTTGTTTTGACTCCCTCAAGACCAACTTGAGCTCCTCCTACTAAGTTAGGCCCATACAAAATCGTATGACATCTAGAATATCATCAATGTGAGGTCTCTTCCTTTTAGAAGACTGTCTGTGCTCCTTAGGAGCAAATAAATTAACAACTAGCACCGAGAGTGTGGTGTCTGGTAGCATCACCAATGCTACTAGTGTTGCAGTGATGTCGGCTAGAGATGCTAGATCTCCGTCTGGATGGCCTTTACATATGTTAGATGGGTGTACTTGGCTCTGCTGGACATTCATTTCAAAGGCATCAATATAGGCATCCATGGCCAAAAAATTATCCTGAATAGCAGCAATTTTAAATACATGCATGTATCCCTCCGATTCTAAAATTATGCTTCAACCTAAGGCTTAATATGCTAAAATAGTTAAGACAACTGCAACTCAACATGTGATATTCTCTTCTCTAGAGCCTAGATAGATTCTGTAGACACTTAGATAATACTCGAAAGTGTAATTTGTGATGAAGTTGCCTGTGGTACAGGAGTGGTACTAGTGGGCCCCCTTTTTTCATCTGCCTTGACTTGTGGGTGCTATTCCTCTATGGTAAAAACAGTGGTGGTGGTGGGTGGAATGTTAGGCGCTGGCACTGGGCAAATATATCTAGCATTAGAGCTGGCTAGTGTAGTGCTGGTTGCAGTGCTACCTAGTTCGGCTCATACTTAATCAGGATGGCATCTAAAGTACGCAATATGTCCACTATAAGTTTAGCTGGCGTAGACTCTCCACCTGTAACTTTAGACAGAGTCTATAGATCTCGCATGGAAAGGGGATGAAGGTGGACCTCTTTAGGCTAGCCTGGTGGATTTGCTTAGCAATGAGGCCGGCCTAATCTATCTCATAGCTAACCAAGATGCTAGGAAATAGCACTACACATTCTGATGTCAAAGTATTATCCACAAACATCGATTGAATGCATGATCTGACAACTGCCCACCAAAATTTGTAGGGAAATAGAGAGAAGCCTTAAAAATATGCTCCGTGTGAGTGACTAACCATACAGGATCTTGAACCTGCTCAACAATTAAACTGGCTACCCATTTCATCAAGTTGGCTTTGTAGTTTGCATCTATAATCATGGTTAAGTCCCAAATCTACCCCACTAGATGGTCAAACTCTACTATAGATCTAGGGGCAGGGAACTCTAGCCCAAATAACATGGCATTCGAGACATTAACCTGTCAGGCCCTCACTTTATGCTTCGACAGTCTGGATTGAGAGAGGGGCTTCTTCCCCTTGGGAAGAGTATTCTAAATGGTGGCTTCATAATATGTCCAGAACTTCCTCACGATGGTCGGGGAGTATCTCCCAAGCGATTTGGTCATTCTTTGGAGCCCATATATGCTCATTTTTTTTGGAGACCGAGGATATTGTCTAGTCCGGATGAGATAACTGTAGGTTCCTCATAAACAGAGCGAGATGGCTTGCCCTGCACTATATCTTGCATGTCTTCTATATAGATGTTCTGCATGCCCATAATATAATAATGACTAGTAAGAGTGTCTAGTGGAGATGGTGAAGCCCATGATGCAACAGTGGACTCTGTCTCTGATTCGTCGTCGGAGCCTGGCTCTAAGCTGGACTCCTCTGTGGATGGAGTTATCTGAATCGAGGCTCTCTTGTCATGGTCTCCCTCATCAGACTAGGCAATACAAACATCAAAAGCCTAGGTCCACCTAGCTTTAGCGGTAGATAATATCTGTGGTTTGTCAGCCTCTAGATCGGGTGAGACGTTAAGCTCCTCTACTGATCCACTCAGTATGGGGGGCTACTCATCTCCCGAGGGCTCATCTCCTATCTTTCTCAACATGGCCTTGATTTTATCACATTGTGCTTTCGGGGCTATAGCACCTAAAACATAGACATTAACGCACGTTGGTTAGCGTAATAGATTAGAAAATAGAATGCACAAGCATATCAAACTTGGATGCAGAAGGGTCTACAAAAGCATCTCTATGAGCCACTATTCAAACTACAAGCCCTAGAAGGCTTTCATAAAATAGTGTTCACAAAGTTTTGTTTATTAGAATGGCATATATGAGACCAAGTCGGACTCCTAAAACGTTCAATGAGTCAAAGACTAATTTGTAGATGATTCCAATGTATGAATTAATTTCAGGCAGACATCCCCGAGACCTTTTTATGAGCCGTAAAATGTTCTACAACTCATAGGAGGTCTTGTCTTATGCGTACTGAGAAACTTTAGATTTTTGGATTCTTATACTAGGGGAAATTATGACTTGTGGAATGTTCCACGTGTCATAAAAGCCACTCGTAGACCAAATAACTCAGTCTCCTGAGTTTTAATTTCATCATCACGAACCCCATAGGACTTTTTCAACCCATTCTACCAGCATCAAAGTAACATGCGCGTACCCATATGATTCTTGACACAATAACCAACACCCCAATATGCGACTAGCAAATATACCTTATCAGAAATTATTAAATGTGCTTTCCCAAACCTTCCATCCCTATATGAATGAATTAACAATAAGAACACTGGCCTATACCATCACACACTGTACATCAAATATATAATCAATTCAAATGGTAAGTGATTACGTAGGTACCAACACACATCATTCAAATATAGACGTATGCAAATACACAAAATTCTAGTCCTAAACGCATATGTGAAGAATGAGCAACAAAAATTTAATGAACAATCATATAGATTTGCACACGTGGTTTTGTGTCTAAATCAACCATATGATGTCACCCAAGTTACACCTCCTTTTTATAGGATAAAGGGATCATTGTCAATATATAAAAACCTAACCAAGTTTAGGGTCAAAACCACAGGGAATATGTAGACTTAGTACAAATTCACCAATAACCAATCCAAGTAAATCAACTAAATTCTCTGAAGGGTATTCTTATAATATTCAATGAGAAATAAAACTAAACTAACTATCATGAGAGAAAATCAATAACAGAGAGCAACTAGGGTACTATGTTCGCAATGATTCCATGAGTTAGTATCACTAGATAACCCAATTGTTGTCAAGTGTATACTATTCAAGACAGTAATTTAAGTTCACCAAGCCCTTTGGTCAAAGGTGACAGACGAATTTCACTATGTCAATTGGCCTATCTCCAAGTGTTCAATACTAACCATTACTTGTAAGGCCCAGTACAACCTCTCCTTGTCCTAGTTCAATTGATTAGACGAGAACACATCAAGCGAATCTTCTTAATCAATCCCTTTTCCTATTTATCACTACCTTTTTCTAGTCAATAACACTAGGCTGGATCTAATATTAGTCACTGCTATAAACATGCAAAACAAAGAATATTTTAATACATGCACATACCCAATCCAAGAATTGTAAATCCGAGTTTACTTTATTAGTTCTTTATGGTTCATGCAGTCCTAGTTATTGATTTAGCTACTCATGCTATATGTAGATGAAGAATTTTTTAACTGAGAAAACATATTTAAACACTTACATAATTGAATTTAAATCAAGAAAATGCAAGATTGATGAGAATCACAGGATTGAAGATTAAATTTACCCACAAGTGTTTCTCACCATCTTCTTTCCAAATTATTGATATCTCTAAATACAAACCCTCAAAACTCTAAATACTGACATCCTCCTCAAAAAATAACTTCAATTAGTATTTATAACAATTGCAATTAAGTTTTCTATAAAATAGAAAAACTGGTGAGCAAACTACGCCAAAGGTTAGGATGACCTATAGTGTCTTCTACTACTCGTAGTTGATGTCTCTTTATTAACTCCTGATATTATAGACTTCTCTTTAGTGACAAAACTTCATGACTCATGAACTTAACTATGACTCGTACTGCATTCTCATTGGATTTAACTTTATCAAATTGTCCCTTACTAGAAATAATCACGAAACCTATCTATATGACTCCTACAATGCTCTACGACTTGTATAAAGATCTCGTTGAGTTGATCTGCAGAAATCATCCCTTACTGGAATTTCTCACTAGAACAATGATCAATAATGGATAAGTGAGTCCAACCCTATTACTAATCAAATTAGTCATCAATCCTTAGTAATGGATACTGACATGCAGACTCACCGATTAGTCAACCAAAAAGACATTACCATGAAATCAAAGTACCCATATCTAGTTTGGAAACTTATTTTGAGAATATGAATTTCCCTTACCCTCAGTTGGTGATAACTAGAACAATAATTAATCATGGAGATATGAGTACCACCCTGTAACTAATCAAACAAGTCATCAATCCTTAGTAATGGATACTTGTTTTTATAGTCACCTTGTTCAATTGTTGATAATATATACACATCCAAAGCGACTAATCCTTCTTCCTCAAAAACAAAATAGGAGCACTCCATGGTGATATACTTGGCCTAATAAAGCCCTTATCCAAAAAATCCTTCAACTGATCTTTCAACTCTTTCGATTCTATCGATGGCATATGGCAAAGAGGAATGTAAATAGGTTAAGTATCAGGATGAAGATATATTCCAAAGTCCACTTCCCTTTTGGGAGGAATACCCAGTAAATCCTTGAAAATGTCATTCATAAACACATTAACCACCAAAATTGACTCAAGATAGGGGACTTGGGCTCAACGTCTTTAACCCTTACTATATGATTAATGGACCCCTTAGAAATCATTTTTCGGGATTTGAGAGAAGAGATAAATCGACCTATAAAGTGGAGCAACTACCTACACACTTAAGAATAGGCTCATTTGGAAATTGAAACTTGACCGTTCAGGTCCTACAATCTATAGAGGCATAAGAAGCATGTAACTAATCCATCTCAAGAATTACATCAAAATTAACCATTTCAAGTTTAAGAAGAAAACAAGGAAGGACTTTATACAAAACTAAAACAGGACAAAACCAATAGACTCTACCGGTTACAATAGATTCACCCATATATGTATAAATTAATAATGACTCCCTTATGATTTCAAGGCTCATACTATACATAATAGCAAAGAAAGGAGTCACAACAAGATAGGTCTGAACCCAGAGCTGTCATGCCCAATGTCCCATTAATGTAGACCGGCACCCACTGCCAATAAGGCTCGGGAGAACCAACTTGTATCAATGCGCTTTCTAGACATATTATAAGTCATTTCTACATTCAGCCTAACTCTAAGAAAGTGAATAATAATAACAACCCAAAACAAAATGCATATGGCTATGTCGTTGGGGCCACAATGTCTAAAGTATGAGATATTACCACACTTTAATTTACATAGTCTACAAAGCCACTAGATAAATAAAAATATCTGATAAGGGTCAAGACAGGCCCTACCTCGATGAACTGTACAGTACAAAAATATAAGTTCTAGATATGCAAAGCTCTAATGCAACGTGGAGATTGATAATAACAGCTAGAAATCCTGTACTCCTACTGGGAAATCTATTAGCACCTATACCTACAACATCAAATGCAGGTACCCCATAAGGGACGTCCGTAAGGGATAATGTACTGAATATGTAAGCCAGGAAATACTATATATGAAGTAACAACTCAAATGAAACTATACATTGGTGTAGGATAGGAGACCACCCTTAGTCATGTTGTACGACATGTACTTTATGTTCGTTTTATTACTTTACCTTTACTGTATAATCTGTGCATAGCATGTAATACAAATGACCAACTGATTAGTGGTAAATCTATATCAGCATTGGACTTGTCTAGGCTTTTCCTTTCATCCCTTGGGCTACACACCATGATAGGATCGACCCTGGCTAGGTGATTCTTCCACCCCTCGGGTTACCACCCATCAACACGCAATATACTTTATCTTTCAATTATTCTTGGGATGATTCTTTTGGTGGTCATAATATTGGAATTAGAGGATTGTAGATACAACATATTACATGTAAATAATCAAAAAATACAACACTATAATGAAACGAGTAGGTTGCACAAATAATGAAATGCATAAGAGGTAGAACAACACATGAACATTATTTAGTAGAACGAACTCGTGTATCTTGGTATCCAAGTATATATGCAGGTTTACAAATGACTATATATGGGAGAATATAAACATTTGAAAGAGAGTAGATATGTTTATTTGTAATGTCGAAGTACATAAGATCCTCTATGTACCAAGAAAGAACCTAGGTTTCATGCCAAGTAAATACGAAATTGAGTAGCCCTACATACCTCGTTGTATGACCTTGTTATTACCTCGAGATAACATTACCTTTCTCCATATATTTATCCACAACATACTAGATGATAAAACTAGCATTAGCAGCCAATAGATGCATCTTGAC